>CALYLW010000574.1:790114-1042611 GCA_944989445.1 Ampullaceana balthica | reverse complement strand
TGTTGTTTTGTGTGGTTGGTTGTGTTGGTGGTGTGTGGTGGGTGTGTTTGTTTTTGGTTTGGTTTGTTTTGTTGGGGTGGTTTTGTTTGTGGTGTGTTTTGGTGGTGGTGTGGGTTGTTGTGTTTGGTTTGTGTGTTTTGTTGTTGTGTTGTGGTTGGTTTTTTGGTGGGTTGTTTGTGGTTTGTTGGGGTGTTTGTGTTGTTTGGGGGTTGTTTTGTGTTGGTGTGGGTGGTTTGTTGGTTTTGTTGTGTGTTGTGTTGTTTGTTGGTTGTTGTTGTGTTGTTTGGTTGTGTGTTGGGTTTTTTTGTGTTGGTGTGTTTGTGTTGTTGGTGTGGGTTGTTGTTTGGTGTGGTTTTGTTTGGGTTTGTTGTGGTTGTTTGTGGGTGTGGTGTTTGGGTGGTTGTGGTGGTGTGTTGTTTGTTGGGTTGTGTGGGTGGTTTGGTGTGTGTTGGGTGGTGGTGTTGTGGGTGGTTGTTTGGTGTTTGTGGGGTGTGTTTGGTGTTGTTGTTTTGTGTTGTTTTGTGGGTTGGTTTGTGTGGGTTGTGGGTGGTGTGTTGTGTTGGGTGTTGTGGTTTTGTGTTGGTGGGTGTGTGGTTTTGTGGTGTTTGGTGGGTTTGGGTTGTTTTGTTTGTGGGGTGTGGTTGTGTGGTTTGTGTGGTGTTTGGTTTGTTTGTGTGGGGTGTTGTTGGGTGTGTGGTTGTTGTGGGTGGGTGGTGTTGTTTGTTGTGGTGGGGGTGTGTTGTGGTGGGTGTTGTGGTGTTGTGTGGGTTGTGGTTGTGGTGGTGTTGTTGGTGTGGGTGTGTGGTTGTTGTGGTTGGTTGTGTGGGTGTGGTTGTTTGTGGGTTGGTGTTTTGTGGTGTTGTTGTTGTGGGGTTGTTTTGTGTGTGTTGGGTTGGTGTGGGTGTGTTGGGTGTTGTGGTGTGTGTTGTTTGTTGGTGGTGTGGGGTGGTGGGGTTTGTGGTTTGTGTGGTGTGTGGTTGTGTGTTGGTGTGTGGGGGTGGTTGGTGGGTGTGTTGGTTGTGTGTTGTTGGGGGTTGTTGGGTGTGTGTGGTTGTTGGTGTTGGTTGTGGGTGTTTGTGTTTGGTGGTGGTTGGGGGGTTGTGTTGTGGTGTGGTGTGGGGGTGTGGTGTTGGTGGTTTGGTGGTGGGGTTGGTGTGTTGGTGTGGGGGTTGTGGGGTGTTGGGTTGTTGTGTGGTTTGTTGGGTGTTGTGTGTGTTGGGGTGGTGTTTGTGGTGTTGTGTGGTGTTGGGTGGGGGTGTGGTGTTGTGGTGTGGTTGTGTGGTGGGTGTGTGGTTGTGGTGGTTGGTGTTTGGTGTTGTGGTTGTTGTGTTGGGGGTGTTGGTGGGTTGGTGTTGTGTGTGGTGGGTGTGTTTTGTTTTGGTGTGTTGGTGGTGTGGGGTTGTTGTGTTGTGGTGGTGTTGGTGGGTTGTGGGTGGGTTGTGTTGTGGTGTGGGTTGTTTGTTGTGGTGTTGTTTGTGTTGGGTTTGTTGTGGTGTTGGTGTTGTGGTGTGGGTTTGGTGTGGTTGTTTGGGGTGTGGTTGTGGGTGGGGTTTTGTGTGGTTGTGTTGGTTGGGGGTGTGGGTTTGGTTGTGGTTTGGGTTTTGGGTGGTGTGGTGGTGTGTTTGGTGTGTTGTGTGTGGGGGTGTTGTTGGGTGGTGGGGTGTGGGTTGTGTGGTGTGTTGTTGGGTGGTGGTGTTGTGTGGTTTTGGTGTGTGGTGTGGGTGGGGGTGTTGTTGGTGGTGTGTGGTTGGGTGGTGTGTGGGTTTGGGGTTGGGTGTTGGTGGGTGGTGTGGGTGTTTTGTGGGTTTGTGTGGTGTGGGTGGGTTGTGGTGGGGTGTTGGTGTGGTTTGTGGGTGGTTTGTGTGGTGGGGGTGTTGTTGGGGTGTTGGTGGTGTTGGGTTGTGTTGGTGGGGGTGGTGTGTTGTGTTTGTGGGTGTGGTGGGGTGGTTTGTTGGTGTGGTGGTTTTGTGGGGGGGTTGGTGTTGGTGGGTGGGTGGTGTTGTGTTGGGTGGTGTTGTTGGGGTGTTTGTTGGTGTGGTTTGGTGTGTTGGGGTGGTGTTTGTGGTGGTGTGGGTGGGTGGGGGTGGTGGGTTTTGTGGGGTTGTGTGTGGTGTGTTGGTTTGTGGGGGGTTGGTGGGTGGTGTGTTGGTGTGTTGTGGGTGGTGGGTGTTGTGTTGTGGGGTGTTTGTGGGGGGGTTGGTGTTGTGGTGGTGTTGGTTGGTGGGGTGGGGTGTTGGTGTTGTGGGGGTTGTTGTTTGTTGTGTGGGTGTTGGTGGGTGTGTTGTGGTGGTGTTGTTGGGGTGGGGTTGGTGTTGGGGTGTTGGTTTGTGGTGTGGGGTTGGTGTGGGGGGTGTTGTGTGGGGTGTGGGTTTGGGTGGTGGTGTGTTGGGGTTGGTGTTGTTGGTGGGGGTGGTGGTTGTGGGTGTTGTGGTGTGGGTTGTTGGGGGTGGTTGTGGTGGGTGGTGTGGGTTTGTGTTGTGTTGGTGTGTGTTGTGTGTGTTGGTGTGGGTGTGGGGGTTTGGTGTGGTTGGTGTTTTGGTGTGGGTGTTGTGTGGGTGGTGTTGGGGTTTTGTGGGTGTTTGGTGTGGGTGGTTTGTGGTGGTGTGTGGGTTGTGTGGTGGTGTTGTGGTTTTGTTGTGTGGGTGTGGTGTGTGGTTGGGTGTTGGTGGGTGGTGGTTGTGTTGGTGTTGTGGGTGTTTGTTGGTGGGTGTGTTGTTGGTGTTTGTTTTGGTGTTGTGGGGTGTTGTGGTGGTGGTGGTTGTTTGTGGGGTGGTTTGTGTGGTGTTTGGGGGTGGGGTTGGGTGGTTTTGTGTGGTGGTTGTGGTGTGTGGGGGGTGTTGGTGTGGTTGTGGGGGTGGGTGTTGGTGTGGTTGGTTTGGTTGGTGTGTTGGGTGGGGGTTGTGTTGTGTGGTTTGTGTGGGTGTGGTGTTGTGTTGTGGGGTGGTGTGTTTGGGTGTTGTGTGTTGTGGGTGGGTTGTGTTGGTGTTTGGTGTGGTTGGTGTTGGGGTTGTGTGGTGTTTGGTGTTGTGGGTGGGTGTTGGGGTTGTTGTGGGGGTGTTGTTTGGTGTGGTGTGGGGGTTGTGGTTGTTGGTGGTGGTTGTGGGGGTGTTGGTTGTTGTGGTTGGTGGTGTTTGGTTGGTGTGGTTGTGTGGTGTGGGTGTGTTGGGTTGGTGTTTGTGGGGTTGGTGTGGTGGGTGGTTGTTGTGTGTGGTTGTGGTGGGGGGTGTGTGGTGGGGGTTGTGGTGTGTTTGTGTTGTGGTGTTGGGTGGTTGTGGGTGTGGTTGGTGTTGGTGGGTGGTGTGGGTGTTGTTGGTGGGTGTTGGTGGGGGTGGTGTGGGTGTTGTGTTGTGGGTGGTGTTGGTGTTGGTGGTGTTTGGGGTGGGTGTTGGGTGTGGTTGTTGGGTGTGTGTGGTGGGTGTTTGGTTGTGGGTGTGTGGTTGTGGGGGTGTTTGTGTGTTGGTGTTGTGGGGTGTTGGTTGGGTGTTGTTGTGGTGTGTGTTTGGGGTGTGTTTTGTGGTGTGGGTGTTGTGTGGTGTGGTGGGTGTGTTGTTGGTGTTGTGGTGTTGGGGTGTGGTGGTTGTGTGGGTGGTTGTGGTGGGTGGTGGGTTGTGTTGGTGTGGGTGGGGTGTGTTTGTTGGTGTGTGTGGGTGTTGTTGGTGTTGTGTGTGGGGTTTGTGTGGGTGTGGGGTGGTTGTGGGTGGGTTGTTGGGGTGGTGTTGTGTGGTTGTGTGTTTGGTGGGGTGGTGTTGTGGTTGTGTGTGGGGGTTGTGTTGGTGGTGTGTGGTTTGTTGGTGGGGTGGTGTTGTGTGGTTGGGGGTTGTGGGTGGTTGGGTGGGTTGTGTGGGTGGGTGGGGTGTTTGTGTTTGGTGTGTTGGTGGGGGTGTGGTGTGTGTGTGGTTGTTGGTGTTGGGTGGTTGTGGTGGGTGTTGTGTGTTGTGGGTGGGTGTGTTGTGTGGTTGGTGTGGTGGGTTTGTGGTGGTGGGGTGGGGTGTTGTTGTGGGTGTGTGGTTGGGGTGTTGTGGTGTGGGTGGTGTTTGTGTTTGGTTGGTGTTGTTGTGGTTGGGTGGTGTTGTGGGTGGGTGGTTTGTGTGGTTGTGGTTGTGTGGGTGTTTGTGGGTGTGTTGTTGGGTGGGTGTGTGGTTGTGGTTGTGTTGTGTGGGTTGTGTTGTGGTGGTTGTGTTGGTTTGTTTGTGGGGGTGGTTGGTGTGGTGGGGTGGGTGTGTGGTGTGGTGTTGTGGGGTTGTGTTTGGTGGTGTTGTGGTGGTGTGGGTGGGTGGTTTGTGTGGGTGTTGTTGGTGTGGGTGTTTGGTGGTGGTGTGTTGGGTGGTGTGGTTGTGTGTTGTGTGGTGTTGTGGTGGGTGGTGTGGTTGTGGGTTTGGTGGGTTGTGGTTGTGTTGTGGTGGTGTTGTGTGGGGTTGTTGGTGGTGGTGGTGTTGTGGTGTTTGTGTGGTGTTGTGTGGGTGTGTTGTGTGTGGTGGTTGTGTGTTTTGTGTTGGGTTGGTGTTGTGTTGTGTGTGGGTGGTTGTTGTGGTGGTGGGTGTGGGTTGTTGGTGTTGTGGTTGGTGTTGTTTGTGGTTGTGTGTGGTGTGGTGGTGGGTGGGGTTGTGGTGGTGGGTGTTTGTGGTGTGTTGTGTGGGTGTTGTTGTGTGGTTGGGGTGTGGTTGGGTTGTTTGGTGTGTGGTGTTGTGGTGGTGGGTGTTGTGGTTGGTGTGTTGTGGGTGGTGTGGTGTTTGTGGGGTGTGTGGGTGTTGTTGGTGGGGTTGGTGGTGTGGTGTTGTGGTTGTGGTGGGTGTTGTGGTGGGGTGTGTGTTGGGGTTGTGGTGGTTTGTGTGGTGTGTTGTGGTGGGGTGTTGGTTGGGTGTGGTTTTGTGGTGTGTGGTGTTGTGGTGGTGGGTTGGTGGGTGTGGGTGGTTGTGGGTTGGGTGGGGGTGGGTTGTGGTTGTGGTGTGTTGGGTGTGTTGTTTGTGGTTGGGTGGGGTGGGTTTGTGTGGGGGTGGTGGGTGGTTGGTGTGGGTGTGTTGGTGTGGGGTGTGGTGTTGGGGGTGTGTTGTGGGTGTGTTGGGTGTTGGTGGGGGGGGTGTTGGGTGGTGTGGGTGGTGTTGGTGTGGGGGTTGTGTGGGTGGTGTTGTGTGGGGTGTGTTGGGGTTGTGGTGGTGGGGTGTTGTTGTGGTGTGTGTGGGTGTTTGGTGTGTGTTGTGGTGTTGTTTGGGTGGTTGGGTTGTGTGGTGGGGGTGTGGGGGTTGTGTGGTGTTGTGTGGTGGTGGTGTGTTGTTTGGTGTTGGTGTTGTGGGTTGTGGGGTGTTTTGTGTTGGTGGGTGGGTGTGTGGGTGTTGGTGTGGTGTTGTTGGGGTGTTGTGGTGTTTGGTGTGGGTGGGTGTTGGGGGTTTGTGTGTGGGGGTGTTGGTGTGTGGGTGTTGGTGGGTGTTTGTGTTGGTGTTGGGGTGGGGGGTTGTTGGTGTGGTTGGGTGTTGTTTGGTGGGTTGGTGGGGTGTTGGTGTGTGGTGGTGTGGGTTGTGGTGTTGGTGGGTGGTTGTGTGGTTGTGGTGGTTGTGGGTGGGGTGGGGGTGGGGTGTTTGTGGTGGGTTGTTGGTGGGGTGGTTTGTGGTGGTGGTTGTGGGGTGGTTGGGGTGTGGGTGGTTGGTGTGTGGTGTGTGGGGTGGTGTGGTGTGTGTGGTGTGTTGTGTGTTGGGGGTTGGGTGTGGGTTGGTGTGGTTGTTGGGGTGTGTTTGGGTGGTGTGGTGGGTGGGTGGTGTTGGTTGGTGGGTGGTGGGGTGTGTGGGTGGTTGTGTGTGGGGGTTGGTGGGGTGGGTGTGGTGGGTTGTGTGTTGTGGGTGGGGTTGTGGTTGTTGGGTGGTGGTGTTGGTTGTGTTTGTGTGGGGTGTGGTGTGGGGGTGTTGGGGTGGGGGTGTTGTTGTGGTGGTGGGGGTGTTGGTGTGGTGGTGTGGTTGTGTGGTGTGTGGGGTGTTGTGGTGTGGTGTTTTGGTGTGGGTGGGGGTGTTTGTGGTGGGTGTGGGTGGTGGGTGTGGTGGTTGTGGTGTGGGGTGGGGGTTGTGGGGTGGTTGGGGTGGTGTGGTTGTGGTGGGTGTGTGGGTGTGGTTTGTGTGGTGGTGTGGTTGGGTGTGGTGGTGTTGGGGTGTTGGTGGTGGGGTGGGTGGTGTTGTTTGTGGGTTGTGGTGGTTGGTGTGGGTGGTGTGGTGGGGTTGGTGGGGGTGGTTGTGTGGGTGTTGGGGGTGGTTGGGGTTTGTGGTGGGGTGGTGGGTGTGTGGGTGGTGTGGTTGTGGGGGTTGTGTTGTGGTTGGTGGTGTTGGGGTGGGTGTTGGGGTGTGGTGGTGGTGTGTGGTTGTGGGTGTTGTGGGGGGGTGTGGTGTGGTGGTGGTGGGTGGGGGTGTGGTGGGTGGTGTTGGTTGTGTGGTGTGGGGGTGTGGTGGTGTTGGGGGTGGTTTTGGTGTGGGGTGTGTGGGTGGTTGTGGGGTTGGTGTTGGTGTGGGTGGGGGGTGTGGTGTTGTGGGGTGGGTTGTGGGTTGGTGGTGTTGTGTTGTGGGGTGGTGTTGGGGGTGTTGGGTGGTGGGTGTGGGTTGTGTGGGTGGGGGTTGTGGGTGGGTGGTGTGTGTGGGGGTGTGGGTGTGTGGTGTGGTTGGGGTGGTTGTGGGTGGTGGGTGGTGTGTGGTTGTGGTGTTGTGGTGGGGTGGTGTGGTGTTGGGTGGTGTTGGGGTTGTGGTGGGGGTGTGGGTTGGTTGTGGGTGGGTGGGGTGTTGGGGTGGTGGGTGGGTTGTGTTGTGGGTGTGGTGGGTTGTGTTGGGGGGTGTGTGGGGGGGTGTGGGTGTTGGTGGTTGTGTGGTGGGGGGGTGTTGGTGTTTGTGGGGTGGGTGGGTGTTGTGGGTGTGGGTGGGTGTGGGGTGGTGGGGGTTGTGGTGTGTTGTGTGGGTGGGGGGTGTTGGTGGGTGTGGTGTGTGGGGTGTGTGGGTGTGGTTGGTGGGTGGTGTGTTGGTGGGGGTGGTGGGGGTGGTTGGGTGTGGGGTGGTGTTGGGTGGTGTGGGGGTGTGGTGGGTTGGTGGGGGTTGTGTGGGTGTTGTGGGTGGGGTGGGTGTGTGGTGGTTGTGGGGTGGTTGGGGTGTGGGGGTGTGGTGTTGTTGGGTGGGGGTGGTGTGGGTTGGGGTGTGTGGGTGGTGTTGGGTGGTGGTTGTGTGGGTGGTGTGGGGTGGGTGTGGGGGTGTGTGTGGGTGTGTTGTGGGTTGGTGTTGTGTGGTGGGTTGTGGTTGGTGGGGTGTGGTGTTGGGTTGGGTGGTGGTGGTTGTGGTGGGGTGTGGTGGGGTGGGGTGGTTGTGTTGGGTGGGTGTTGTTGTGGTGGTGTGGGTGTGGTTGTGGGGGTGTTGTGGGTGGTGTGTGGTGGGTTGTGGTGTGTGGTGGTGTTGGTGGGGTGGTGGTGTGGTGGGGTGTGTTGGGTGTGTGGTTGGGTGTTGTGGGTTGTGTGGGGGTGTGTGTTGGGGGTGGTGTTGTGGTGTGGGTTGTGGGTTGGTGTTGGTTGTGGGGTGTGTGGTTGGGTGTTGGTGGGGGTTGTGTGGTGTTGTGTTGGGGTGGGGTGTGTTGGGTGGTTGTGGGGGTGGTGGTTTGGTGGTTGTTGGTGTGGGGTGTTGGGTGTGGGTTTGTTTGGTGGTGTGGGGGTGGTGTGGGTGTGTGTTGGTGTTGTGGTGGGTGGTGTTGGTGTTGGGGGGTGGTTTGTGGTGTGGTGTGGGGGTGGTGTTGGGGTTGGTGGTGTTGGTGGTGTGTGGTGTGGGGTGGGGGGTTGTTGGTTTGGTGTGTTGTGTTGGTGTGTGGGTGTGTTGGTGGGGTGTGGGGTGGTTGTGGTGTTGGTTGTGTTTGTGTGGGTGTGGTTGTGGTTGTGTTGGGTGGTGTGTTGTGTTGTGGGTGGTGGTTGTGTTTGGTGTGGTGGTGGGTGGGTGTGTTGGGGTGTGGTGGGGGTGTTGTGTGTTGGGTTGTTTGGTGGTGGGTTGTTGTGGTTTGGTGTTGTGGGGTGGTTGTGTTGGGGGTGTGGTGTGTTGTGGTGTGGTGTGTTGTGTGGGTGTGTTGGTGTTGTGGTGGTGTTGTGGTGGGTGGTGTGGGTGGTTGTTGTGGGTGGTGTTGTGGTGTGGTTGTGTTTGGGTGGTGGTTGGGTTGTTGTGGGTGGTGTTGTGTTGTGGGTGTTTGTGGTGTGTGGGTGTGGGTGTGTGGTGTTGTGGTGTTGTGGTGGGGTTGTGGTGGGTTGGGTGTTGTGGTGGTGTTGGGTGGGTGTTGGGGTGGTGGTGTTGTGGGGTGGGGGTGTGTGTGTGGGTGTTGGTTGGTGGTGTGTTGGGGTGTTGTGGTTGTGGGTGTTGTGGGGTGGTGGTGGGGTGGTTGGGGTGGTGTTGGTGTGTTGTGGGGTTGTGTGGTGTTTGTGGTGTGGGTTGTTGTGGTTGTGTTGTGGTTGGTGGGGTTGTGTGTGTGTGGGTGTTGGGTGTGGGGGTTGTGGTGTGGGTTGTGGTTGGTGTGGTGTTTGTGGTGTGTTGTTGGGTGGGTTGTGGGGTGTTGGTGGTTTGTGGGTGTTGGTGGTGTGGTTTGGGTGTTGTGTGGGTGGTGTTGTGTGTGTGGTTGTGGGTTGTTGTGGGTTGTGGTGTTGTGTGTGGGGTGGTGTTGTGGGTGTGGTGGTTGGTGTTGGTGTGGGGTGGTGTGTTGTGTGGGGTGGTTGTGGGTGTTGTGGTTGGTGGTGTTGTTTTGTGTGGTGTGTGTTGTTGTGTGGTTTGGTGTGTTGGGTGTGGGTTTGTTGTGTTGGTGTGTTTGTGGGGTGTGGTTGTGTGGTTGTTGTGGTGGTGTTGTGTGGTGGTGTGGGTGTGTGTTGTGTGGTGGTTGTGGTGGTGGTTTGGTGTGGTTGTTGGGTGTGTGGTTGGGTTGTTGTGTGTTGTGGTGTGGTTGGGTGGTTTGTGGGTGGTTGTTTGTTGTGGGTGTTGTGGGGTTGGTGGTTGGTGTGTTGGTGTTTGTGTGGTTGGTGTGGTTTGTTTTGTGTGGTTGGTGTTGTGTGGTTGTGGTGTTTGTGGGTGTGGTGTTTGGTGGGGTTGTGTTGTGGTGTTGTTTGGGGTGGTTGTGGTTGTTTGGTGTTGGGGTGGTGTTGTGGTGTTGTGGGTGTTTGTTGTGGGTGGGGTTGTGGTGTGGTTGGTGTGGTGTGGTGTGTGGTGTGTTGGTTGTGGTGTTGGTGTGGGTTTGGTGTTGGTGGGGGTGTTGTGTGTGTTGTGTTGGTGGGTGTGTTGGTGGTGGTGTGGGTTGTGTTGTGTGGTGGGGGTGTGGTTGTTGTGGTGGTGTGGGTTGTGTTGGGTGTGTGTTGGTTTTGTTGTGGGGTTGTGTTGGTGTTGTGGTTGGGTGTTTGTGTGGTGTGGTTGTGGTTGTGGTGTTTTGTGTGGGGGTGGTGTGTTTTGGTGTTTGGGTTGTGGTTGGTTGGTGTTGTGTGGGTGTTGGTGTGTTGGGGTGTGGTGGTGTGTTTGGTTGTGGTGTTGTGTGGTGTTGGGTGTGGTGTTGTGTTTGGTGGGTGTTGGGTGGTGTGGTTTGTGGGTGTGGGTGGTGTTTGTGGTGGTGGGGTGGTGTGGGGGTGTTGTGGTGTGTGGTTTGTTGGTGGGTGGTTTGTGTGGTTGTGGTGGTGTTGTGGTTGTGGTGGTGTTGGTGGTGGGTGTGTGGTGTGTTGGTGTGTGGGTGTGTGGTGGTTGTTGGGTTGGTGTTGTGGTGGGTGTGGTGGGTGTTGTGGGTGTTGTGTTGGTGGGTGGGTGTTGTGTTGTTGTGGTGGTGTGTGTGGTGGTTGTGGGTGTGGTGGTGTGTTGTGGGTGGGTGTTGTGGTTTGTGTTGTGGTTTGGTTGTGGGGTGGTGGTTTGTGTTGTTGTGTGGTTGTTGTGTTGTGGGTGTGTTGGTGGTGTGGTTGGGTTGTTGTGGGTGTGGGTGTTGTGGTGTTGTGGTGTGGTTTGTGGGTGGGTGGTGTGGTTGTGTTGGTGGTGTGTTGTGGTGTGGTTGTGGTTGTGTTGGTGGTGTGTTGTGGGTGTTGTGTTTGGGGTGGGTGTTGTGGGTTGTTTGTTGGGTTGTGGTGTTGTGGTGTGTGGGTGGTGTGTGGGTTGTGTGGTGGTTGTGTGTTGGGTTTGTGTTGTGGGGTGGTGGGGTGTTGTGTGGGGGTGTTGGTTGTTGGGGGTGGTGTGGGTGTGTTGTTTGTTGGGTGTTTGTGGGTGTTGGTGTGGTTTGGTGTGTTGTGTGGTTTGTTGGTTTGGGTGTTGTGTTTGGGTGGTGTGTGGTGTGTTTTGTGTGTGGTTGTTGTTTGGTGGTGGTGTGTGGGGGTTGTTGTGGGTGTGTGGTGTTGTTGGGTTGTTTGGTGGGGTGTGGTTTTTGGGTGTTTGTGGGTTGGTGTGGGGGTGGTGTTTGTGTGTGGTGGGTGGTGTGGTGGTGTGTGTTGGGGTTGTTTGTGTGGGGTTGGTGTGTGGGTGTTGTGGTTGGTGGGTGTTTGGTTGTTTGTGTTGGTTTGTTGGGTGTTGTGTGGGGGTGGTTGTTGGGTTGTGGGTTTTGGTTGTGTTGTGGTGGGGTGTTGTGGTGTTGGTGTTTTGGTGGTGGGTTGTGTTGTGGGGTGTTGTTGTGGTGTGTTTGTGGTGTGTTGTGGTGTTGGTGTGTTGTGGTTTTGTGTGGGTGTGGTGTTGGTGTGTGTTGGTGGGGTTTGTGGTGTTGGTGTTGGGGGGTGTTGGTGGGGTGTGTGGTTTGTTGGTGGGTGTGTGGGTTTGTGTGGTTTGTGGTGGTGTGGTGTGGGTTTTGTGTGGTGTGGTGGGTTGGGTGTGTGGGTGGTGGGTGTTGGGTGGTTTGTTTTGTGTTGTTGTGTGGTGGTGTTGTGGTTGTTGTGGTGGTGTGGTTGGGGTTGGTGGTGGGTTTGTTGTTGTGGGTTGTGTTGGGGTTGTGTTGTTTGTGTGTTTGTGTTGTTGGGTGTGTTTGGTGTTGGTGGTGGTTGTGGTGGTTTGTGTTGTGTTGGTTTGTTTGTGTGGTGTTGTGGTGTGTTTTTGGTTTGTTGTGGGTTTGGTGTGTGGTGGTTGGTTGTGTGGTGTGGTGGTTGTGTGTGTTTGTTTGGGTGGTGTGTGTGGGTTTTGTGGTTGTTGTGTTGGTGGTTGTTTGTGTGGTGTGGTGTTTGTTGTTGGGTTTTGTGTGTTGTGGGTGTTTGTGTGGGTTGTGGTTGTTTGTGGGGTTGTTGTTGGGTGTGTTGGTGTGTTGGGTGGTGTGGTGTGGGTTGTGTTGTGTGGTTTTGTTTGGTGTGTTGTTGGGTGTGTTGTGGGTGTGTTGTGTGTGGGTTGTTGTTTGGTGTGGGTTTGTGGTGGGGTGGTGTTGTGTGTTTGTGTTGGGTGGGTTTGTTGGTGGTTGGTTGGTGTGGTGTTGTGGGTTGGTGGTGTTTGTGGTTGTTGGTTTGTGGGTGTTGTGTTTTGTGGTTGGTGTGGTGTGTGTTGGTGGGTGTGGTGTGTTTGGGTTGTGTTTGTGTTGTGGTGTTGGTGTGTGGTTGTGTTGGTTTTGGTTGTGTTGGTGGGTGGTGGTTTGTGGTGTTGTGGTGTGGTGTTGTGTGGTTGGTGGGTGTGGTTGTGTTGTGTTGTGGGGTTGTTGGTGGTTGGTGGTGGGTGGTTTGTGGTGTTGTGTGGTGTGGGGTGTGGTGTGTGGGTGTTTTGTTGGTGTGGTGGTGGGTGTTGTTGTGTTGTGTTGTGGTGTTTGTGGTGTTGTGTTGGTTTGTTGTGTGGTTGGTGTGTTGTGTGTTGGTTTGGTGGTGTTGTGTTGTGTGGGTGTTTGGTGGTGTGGTTGTGTGTTGTTTTGTGGTGGTTTGTTTTGTTGTGTGGTTGTTTGTTGGGTTGTGTTGTGTTGTTTGTTTGGTGGGTGTGGGGGTTGTTGTGGTTGTGTGTGTGTTTGGTGTTTGTGGTGGTGTTGTGGTTGTTTTGGGTGTTGGGGGTTTTGTGGGTGTGGTGTTTGTTTGTGTTTGTGTGGTTGTTTGTGTTTGGGTGTGGTGGTTTTTGTTGTGTTGTGGGGTGTTTGGTGGTGTGGTTTGTTGTGTTGTTTGTGTTGGGTTGTTGTGGTGTGTTTGTTGGTGTGTGGTTGTGTTTGGGTGGGTTTGTGTGGGTGTTGGTGTTTGTTGTGTGGGTGTTGTTGTTGTGTTGGTTGGTGTTTGTGGTGGTGTGGTTTTGTGTTTGTTGTGGTGTGGGTGTTGTGGTGTTTTGGTGTGGTGGTTGTGTGTGGTGTGGGTGTGTGTTTTGTGGTGGTTGTGGGTGTGTTTGTTGTGTGTGTTTGTGGGTTGTGTGGGTTGTGTTGTGTTGTGTTTGTGGTGGTTGTGGTGTGGGGGTGTTTGTGTTGGTTGTTTGTGTGTGGTTGTTGGTGTGGGGGTGGGTGTGTTTGTGGGGTGTTGGTGGGTGTGTGGTGGGGGTTTGTTGGTGTGGGTGTTTGTGTTGTGTGTGGTTGTGGTTTGGTGGTGTTGGTGGTTGTGTGTTGGGGGTGTGTGTGTGGTTGTGGTGTTGTGTGGTGTTTGGTTGTGGTGTTGGTTTGGTGTGTTGGTGTTGGGTGGTGTTGTGGGTTGTGGTGTTGGGGTTGTTTTGTGGGTGTTGGTGGGTGTTGTTGTGTTTTTGTGGTGTGGGTGTTGTGTTGGGTGGTTTGTGGTGTGTGTTGGGTGTGTTTGTTTTGTTTGGTTGTGTGGTTGGGGGTGTTGGTGTGGGGTGGTGTGGGGTGTTGTGGTTGTGTGTGGGTTGTGTTGGTGGTGTGTTGGTGGTGTTTGTGTGTGGGTGTGTGTTTGTTGTTGGTTTGTGGGTGTTGGTGGGTGTTGTTTGTGTGTGGTTTTGTGGTTGTGTGGGGGGTGTTGGGTGTGGTGTTGTGTGTGGGTGTGGGTGTTGTGGTGTTTGTTGTGGTTGGGTGGGTTGTGGGGTGTTGGTTTGTGGGTGGTGGTTGTGGTGTTGGTGTGGGGGGTGTGGGTGGTGGTGTTTGTGTGGTGGGGTGGTTTGTGTTGTGTGTGGTGTTGGGTGTTGTGTGGGTGTGTGGTTGTTTGGGGTGTGGTGGTTGTGTTGTGTGTTTGGTGTTGTGGTTGTTGTGTGGGGTGTGTTGGTGTTGGGTGGGTTGTGGGTTGTGTGGTGGGTGTGGTGGTGTGGGGGTTGTGTTGTGTGGTTTGGTGGTGTTGGTTGTGGTGTGTGTGGGTTGTGTGTGGTGTGGTTGTGTGGGTGTTGTGTGGTTGTGGTTTGGTGTGGGTGTGTTGGGGGGTTGGTGTGTTGGTTGGTGGGGTGGGTGGGTGGTGTTTGTGTGTGTGTTGTGTGGTGTGTGGGTGTGGTGTTGGGGTGTGGGTGTGGTGTTTGGGTGGTGTGTGGGGGGTGTGGTTTGTGTGGTGGTGTGTGGTGGGGTGTTGGTGGTGGGGGTGGGGTGGGTGGTGGGTGGTGTTGGTGGGTGTTGTGTGTGGTGGGTGTTGTGTGGGGTGGTGTTGGTGGGGGTGGGTTGTGTGGGGTGTTGGTGGGTGTGGGGGTTTGTTTGGGGTGGTGTTGTGGTTGGGTGGGGGTGGTGGGGTGGGTGTGGGTGGGTTGTTGGTGTGGGTGGTGGGGGGGTTGTTGTGGGTTTTGTGTGGTGGTTGTGTGTTGGGGTGGTGTGGGTGTTGTGTGTGGGTTGTGGGGGTGTGGTGTGGTGTGGGTGGGGGTGGTGTTGTTGGTGGTGGGTGGGTGTGGTTGGGTGGTTTGGTTGTTGGGTGTGGGTTTGTGTTTGTGGTGGGTGTGTGGGTGGTTTGGGGTGTGGGTTGGGTTTTGGTGGGGGGGGGGTGGTGGTGTGTGTGTTGGGGTTGGTTGGGTGGTTTGGGTGTTGTTTGTGGGGGTGGTGGTGGGGGTTTGTGGTGTGGGTGGTGTGGGTGGTGGGGTTGTGTTGTGGTTGGGGTGTGTTGGGTGTTGGTGTGTGGGGTGTGGGTGGGGTGTGGTTTGGTGTTTGGTGTGGTGGGGTTGTTTGTGGTGTTGTGTGGTGTGGTTTGTGTTGTTGGGTGTTTGTGTTTGTGTGGTGGTGTTGGTGTGTGTTTGTTGTTTGTGTTGGGGTTGGTGTTGTGTTTGTGTTTGTGGTGGTGTGTTTGTGGTGTTGGTTGTTGTGGTGTTGTGGTGTGTGTTTTGTTTGTTGGTGTTGTGGTGTGTGGTGGGTGTGTTGTGTGGGTGTTGTGGTTTGTGGGTGTGTTTGTGGTGGTTGTGGTGTGGGGTTTTTGGTGTGTTGTTGGTGGGGTTTGTGGTGGGGGTGGTGTGTTGTGTGTGGGGTTGGTGGTGGGTTGTGTTGGTGTTTGGTGTGTGTGGTGTTGGTTGTGTTGTGGGGGTGTTTTGGTTGTGTTGTGGGTGTGTTGGTGTGGTTGGGGTGTGGGTGTTTGTGGGGTTTGTTGTGTTGTTTGTTGGTGTGGTTTTGTGGTGGGGTGTGTTGGGTGGTTGTGTGGTGTGGTTTGTTGTGTGTGTTGGGGTTGTGGTGGTGTGTTGTGGTTTGTGTGGGGTGTGGTTGGTGTGGGGGTTTGGTTTTGGTTGGTGTGTGGTGTTTGGGTGGTGGGTTTTGGGGTTGTGGGGTGTTTTGGTGTGGGTGTGGTGTTGTGTTTTGTGTGTTTGTGGGTGGTTGTTGGTGGGTGTTGGGTTTTGTGTTGGGGGTTGGTGTGGGTGTGGTTTTGTGTGGTTGTGTGTGTGGTTGTTGTTTGGTGTGGTTGGGGTTGTGGTGGTTGGTTGTGTGGTGTTGTTTGTGGTGGTTGTGTGTTGGGTGTGTTTGTTGTGTGGGGGTGGTTTGTTGTGGTTTGTTTGGGTGGTGTTTGTGGTTGTGTTTGTGTTGTGTGTGTTTGGTGTGGTTGTTGTGGTGTTGGGGTTGTGTTGTGTGTTTTGTGGGTGGTTGGGTGTTGTTGTTGTGGGTTTTGTTGTGTGGTTTGTTGTTTTGGTGGTTTTGTGGGTGGTTGTGGTTGTGGTGTGTGGTGGTGTTGTGGTTGTTGTGTTTGGGTGGTGTTGTGTGTGGGTTGGTGTTGGTGTGTGTTGTGTGGGGGTTTGTGTTGGTTTGTGGTGGTGTTTGGGTGGTGGGTTTGTTTGTTGGTGTTGTGTGGGGGTGGGGTTGTGTGGGGGTGTGGGTTGTGTTGTGGGGTGGTGTGTGTTTGTGTTGGTTTTGTGTGTGTTGTGTTGTGGGTGTTGGTGTGTTGTGGGGGGGTGTGGTTGTTGTTGGTTGTTGGTTGTGGGTTTGGTTTGTGGTGGTTGTGTGTTGTGGTGTGGTGTGTTGTGTTTGTGTGGGGTGTGTGGTGGGTGGTTGTGGTGTTGTGGTGTTTGTGGTGTGGTTTTTGTTTGTGTTTTGTTGTGGTGGTGTTTGTGTTGTGTGTTGTGTGTTGGGTGGTTTTGTGTGGTTGTGTGTTTGTGTGGTTGTGTTGTGTGTTTTTGTTGTGGTGTTGTTTGTGTGTGGTGTGTTTGTTGTGTGGTGTGGTTTGTGTGGTTTGGGTGTTGTGTGTTTTTGTGTTGTGGTGTTTTGTGGTGTGGGTTGTTGGTGTGGTGTTTGGTGTTTTTGTGGTGTGGTTTGTTGTGTGGTTGTGTGTGGGTGGTTGTTTTGTGTTGTTGTGTTGTGGTGTTTGTTGTTGTGTGGTGTTTTTGTGTTTGTGTGTGTTGTGTGGTGTTTGTGGTGGTTGTTGGTGTGTTGTTTTTGTTGTGTGTTTGTTTTGGTGTGTGTTGTGGTTTGTGTGTGTTGTTTTGGTTGTGGGTTTGTGTTGTGTGTTTTTTGGTGTGTGGTGTGTTTGTGTTGGTGTGGTGTGTTGTTGGTTTGTGTGGTTGGGTTGTTGTGTGTGTTGTGGTTGTGTTGTGTTTTTGGTGTGTGGTGTTTTTGTGTTTGTGTGTTTTTGGTGGTGTGTGGTGTTGTGTGTGGTGTGTGTGTTTTTGGTGGTTGTGTTTTTGGTGGTGTGTTTTGTGTGGTGTGTTGTTTTTGTGGTGTGTTTTGTTGGTGTGTTTGTGTTGGTTGTGTGTTGTTGGGGTTGTGTGTGTTTGTTTTGGTTGTGTGTTTTTGGGTGTGGTGTGTTTTGTTTGGTTGTGGTGTTTTTTGGTTGTGTTTTTTGGTTGTGTGTTTTTGTGTTTTGGTGTTTTTTGTTGTGTGTTTGTGTTGTTGTTTTTTTTGTTGTGTTTTGTTTGTGTGTTTTTTGTGTTTGTTGTTTTTTTTGTTTGTTGTGTTTTTTTGTTGTGTGTTTTTTTTGTTGTTGTGGTTGTTTTTGTTGTGTGTGTTTTTGTTGTTGTGTGTGTTGTTTTTGTTGTGTTTTTTGTGTGTGTGTGTTTTTTTTTGTTGTTTTTTTTGTGTGTTTTTTTTTGTGTGTGTTTTTTTGTGTGCGTTTTTTTTGTGCGTGTGTGTTTTTTTGGTGTGTGTTTTTTTGTGTGTGGTTTTTTTTGTGTGCGGTGTTTTTTTGTGTGTGTGTTTTTTTGTGTGCGGTTTTTTTGGTGTGTGTTTTTTTGTGTGTGTGTTTTTTTGTGCGTTTTTTTTGTGTGGTTTTTTTTGTGTGCGTTTTTTTGGTGTGTGTTTTTTTGTGTGTGTGTTTTTTTGTGTGTGGTTTTTTGTGTGTGTGTTTTTTTTGTGTGCGTGTGTTTTTTTTGTGTGGTGTTTTTTTTGTGTGCGGTTTTTTGTGTGTGGTTTTTTTTGGGTGTGGTTTTTTTGTGTGCGGGTTTTTTTTTGTGGGTGTTTTTTTTGTTTTGCGGTGTGTTTTTTTTTGTGCGTGTTTTTTTTGTTTTTTTGGTGTGTTTGTTTTTTTTTTTGGCGTGTTTTTTTTTGTGCGTGTTTTTTTTGTTTTTTTGGCGTGTTTTTTTTTGTGTGCGTTTTTTTTTGTGGCGTTGTTTTTTGTGCGTTTTTTTTGGCGTGTGTTTTTTTTGGTGTGTGCGCGCGGGTGGTGTGTGCGCGCGGGTTGTGTGTGCGCGCGGGTGGTGTGTGCGCGCGCGGGTGGTGTGTCCGCGCGGGTGGTGTGGTGGGGTGTGAGCGCGGGTGGAGTGTGGGTGGGGTGCGCGCGAGGGTGGTGTGTGGGTGGGGTGCGCGCGCGGGAGGGGGTGGGGTGGGTGTGTGGGGGAGTGGGTGGGGGTGGGCGTGAGGTGAGTATGTGGCAGGGCGGGCGTGGGCAGAGGGGCGGGGCGGGCGTGAGGCAGAGTGGGCGTGGGCGGGTTGAGGGGCGAGGGGCGGGGCGGGCGTGAGGGAGAGGGGGGGGCGGGGTGGGAGAGGGGCTGGGTGGGCGCGTGGGAGAGGAGCGTGTGGGCGCGTGTCTGAGTGAGCGCGAGTGAAAGTGGGAGAGCGCGCGTGCGAGCGAAAGTGGGAGAGCGCGCGTGCGAGAGTGTGAGAGCACTTGTGTGTGTGTGTGAGAGAGCGCGTGTGTGTGTGTGTGTGTAAGGAGCGCGTGCGAGAGTGAGCGGGAATGCGCGAGCGCGTGGGCGGGAGTGCGAGAGGGTGGGAGTGCAGGAGTGCGCGTGAGCGTTAGAGAATGAGCGTGTTTGAGAGCGCGCGAGCGTATGTGAGAGCGCGAGTGTGAGAGGGTGAGTGTGAGGGGTGTGCGTGAGAGCGCTTGCGTGAGAGCGCGTGCGAGAGAGTGAGAGCGTGAGTGTGAGGGTGCGTGCGTGAGTCTGAGAGCGCGTTCGCGATATTGAGAGGTTGGGTGGGGGGTGGGGGGAACAGCCATACCGGCTAGTAGGCTTGACAGGAAAGATAGGCGGTGTCTATGTTTCATATTAAGGGAAGCTAAATTGCTTTGACATGCCAACATAAGCCCGTGAGAGGAGACACGTATAATTATTATTTTATTTTAATCAATTTTATTTTAATTAAAACAATTTTGCTACTTAAGAAAAAAGTTTAATTTCTCTGACAGAGCTAAAACATGAAGAGAAAGTCTAAAAATTCAATCATCAATTTTTTACCTATATATCCCCATGTTGTCAAAGGGGTATATTCTGGCCTGAGGGGGTATATTCTGGCCTGAGGGGGTATATTCTGGCCTAGGCCAGTTTAACCCCGGGGGTATATTCTGGACTAGGCCATATTATACCTGGGTATATTCTGGTCAGGGGTTTAATCTGGGCCTGTTACACCGGCACATGTGAAACTTGCTGGAACATCCCTGGATGATGTTTACGAATATTTTGCTGCAAAATCCGGATATCAGCCAAAAAATTATGTCAGCCAGCCGAAATTTTAAAATCCGGCTAATATTAAATCTAGATATCAGCCGAAAAATTGTGTAAGCTAGCCGAAATTTAATAAAAAATTCGGCTGGCAGGTCTAGGGGCCGTCCATAAAGTACGTCACGCTATTTTTTGACCATTTTTGACCGGGCTGGAAATTTTGAAATCCGGCTGGAGCTGAAGTGGGCCGGATTTATGAAGTGAAATCCGGCTGGAGCCGGAATCAGATTTGTTAAAATGGCCAGATTCCGGATTTTCCGGGGCCATTGTGATTATGAATATATATAATAAATTAGGGATCTACCGGCCAGCCGGATTTATTAAGTGAAATCCTGCCGGAGCCTAAGCCGGATTTTTAAAATTACATAATAAAAAGGGAACTAAACAATTTGACTAAAAAAATTACTACATTGACCAATTATGTGACCAACTCTTGTGCTATATTTAATCTGTTTATTATGGTCCTATGAATTATATTTCATTCAAAAATATTCACTTGACATCATCTGTGTTCATCCATAGTTACGACTGACATCAATCTTTCACAATCATCGTTTCCTGGAAGGATAATTGCAGACAGATCAACTCGTCCTCATCTAGCCACTCAACAGCCTCTGTATGTGCATTTTCTGCTCTGGCAATAACTTCCATGGGTTCTCTTTGACTTATAGAAGTGATTTTCAAAGGACGGATGCGTTTTATCTGCGAGTTGATTCTTGAACAGTTTGGGTGGGCACATTCTCCTTAGCCCGAGCTCTGTGTTGTCCTGTATGTTTCTTCAACATTGTTTGTGAGGCAAAATATGAGTGACATACTTTGCAAAGTCGATCAAATAAGCTGGTAATCATATGGTTGTACTTTGCAATCTCCTGTTTGATATTGGCATAATTTCATGCAATCTCCTGTTTGATATTGGCATAATTTCATCAAATTTGAGAGTTTGTGCTACAAACAAGGAAGGAAATTTATGAGAATCTGCATATGCTCTTTCTTAAACTTTGAGTCCATCATTTGTTTGGTTGATTGGGATTTGAGAAGGGAAGAATCTTTAAGGTAAAACGTTAAAATATGAGCATCGTGCTTTGTCGCAACATTTCATGTCCTGATATTTAATAACAATTTGAGTGAAATATTGGCTGGTGCGAACATGATTGTCAAAACATTCCTGATCCTTCGATATCAGTCCTGCTGTATCCAATTCAGATTTATGAACAACACATTCAGGAGATACGCATTTCTTGCTATTTTGACATAAAACTAATTCTAATGTTCACAAAATTTTTGAAAATTATTTTTAAAGCTATTTAAATTCTACTAAAAAAATATTAATAAATTAGAAAAAAACAACTAAAAATAATAAATGTGTGACATCACACATGGCCTGACCCCCCTCCCCCCTGTCACAAAGTCAAAGTGACTTTCTTAGACTCGGAGCGTGACGTACTTTATGGACAGCCCCATAGCTGTGTGACTACTTAGTTTGTGACTAAAAAAATAGTTTCTGCTTTTTCATGCGAGATTCTACATTCGTCACTGCAGCTGGGCCTCATTTTTTTTTAAATGTTTTTTTGTTGTTGTTTTTTTGGTTCATGTTATTGAATTTGTTCTAGTTTACATTTTAATTTTTTGTTTCGTTGATGTTAATAAGTCTTGAAAATTTTATTTGGATTAAGTGACAGAAAATAATTACAGAAGAGTTCCTGATAAACAATATGAGAATATCATTTGATAATATATTAAATTATTAAAGAACGTGCCAAATATGCAGAACATTAAAATTCGCTGAGAAATAGTATACGCTCCTGAACTGCAATTTTAACTGCATTTAAATTTAATAATTACAACGCGTAAGTTCTCACGCAAAAATACAGCTCTACTACTATTACTGACTAGGGCCAGGGCCTACTACTACTACTACTACTACGTCTACATCTACATTTACTTACTTAATTACTTTTTTACTAAAGCCTAAGTTAAGTACTAAACTAAGTACTAACTAGTACTATTCTAGTCATACTATGTTAGTTAAGTAATAGTAATAGTGGTAATCCTGCAGTTTCTACCCGTATATTATTTTACTGCGAAATTTAATTTTCTCGTGAGAACTTACGTTTTGTTTTTAATTTATTAAATCGATAATTATATGTTGTATTTCAGCTATTACGGCGCTAATTTGTAAGTGTTTTTAATTTCTGAAGCATTTTTTTTGCTCTATATCATACATGATCTGGTCACGATACTGTCGATACGTCCCCATTTTGTTTACCTAGCCAGATGTTTTTTACCTGGCTCGACCCATCATCATCCATGCCTTGCTAAAATAAATTTACTGACTGAAAATGTATTTAAAAAGGTAATTTTCATCTATTTTAATGTTCTCAGAAGATAAATAAATATTTTAAAGACAATGTAATTTTTATTTCGATACTAGATGTTTGATTCTTATTTTGTTTGTTTGTAAGTGAGAAATTTACATTTGGCATCTTATTGGGACAATACGGCAAGTAGAGTGTTACATAAACAAAATGGTTTCATCACGATCAGACTATTTACTGTTGGGAACCGAAAAAATGCCTTAGAAATTAAAATGACTTACAAATTAGCGCCGTAATAGCTGAAATACAACATATAATTATGGATTTAATAAATTAAAAATGTAAGTTCTCACGAGAAAATTAAATTTCGCTCTAAAATAATATACATATAAAAACTGCAGGATTACCATAATAGTAATACTATTCATAGTTTGGACATGGCCTCGTGGGCATGGGGATAGACTTAAACTTTAATTTCGAGCCATTCATTCATTTCTTTTTTTTTGTTGTTGTTAATTTAAGAACGAAGTGATTATTCGCACGGTTTTGGCAGTGCGGATAATGGTGAGTATTATCCGCACGGGCCGACGGCGCATGCCTATTACTTATTGTGGCTGGTCACGATGAAAAAAAAACGCGCCCGGTGTAGACAAAATAATGGCCGATATCACTCGATTTAGGCTAAAATATGTAATGTATATGCTAACACTTATTAAAATGTAATGATTACTGAAATTTTAAAGTACCATTGCCATAAAAATTGATTAGTGTACAATTAATGATAATTACTTATAATTTTAAAAATAACAAATAATTTCATCAGCTTCTCCAGTTGAGTGGTTAATCTAGCTTAGTTCAATTTATCATTATGGTACGCGGATCGAATCCTAGGACGGTCTTACTTTTTTTTTGGCGGGGGGGGGGTGTATTTTACAACCACAGTGAGGATGTTTGCAAACACTCAAGCAGGCTCTTTCCCAGAAACATTTTATTATCCCCCCCACCCATGCCTGTCATATCTATTCTGTTACTAAGAGTCACTGTTACAGACCCTCACTTTAACAGTTTTATGCTATACTGGCTATACCATTGTATCGTCTTTCGTTTTTTCATGCTTTAAATTAAATTAACTTAATGGATTTATGTTGACCACAGGTACAATGCTAGTTTTGGGGAGAATAATAATTATTCTTTTTCATTACAGAGTCTCGTCCAATTAAATATTATGTATGAAATTAAATAAAAAGGTACTTCATAATTATACAGAATAAAAATACAAAGTTGATTGCACTGGAACAGTTAATAATAGTATAGTTTTATATCAGCTAAATCCGTAGTATTAGTAATTAATTAATTAATGATTAAGCATTAACAAACGATATGCAGGTCCGCTCAGATTATTGCTAAAATGGATACAAATATAAGATTCCAGATACTCGAAAGAAGGTTAAAATGACAATTGAATTAGTTCGACATTATTCTCACGGTCAAAATTTTAAAGTGAGAGTCTGTAACAGTAGTGACTGTTAGTATTATTTGTTAATTTTTATTAACATTTTTATATGCATTACCCAAGTCCTTCAGATATCGTTTGGCATCATTCTCACGGTCAAAACCGTGCGGCAGTGCGAATAACGCTAGGCATTATCTGCACGGTTTACAGTGCGGATAATGTTGGACATTATTTGCACTGCCAAAACCGTGCGAATAACGCTTACCATTTAAGAAAACCTTATTAAATACAACTTGCCTTAGACAACTCTTTTTTTCGGGATGGACTGGTAATTCTACTCTTAGACTTAGACCTGAGACCTAGACTAGACTCAGTAGACTACTGTATACTGTCAGACTTGGTTAACTTGGTTGGTACTTTTACCCTTAGACTTAGTCTTGTTCTAGATTTAAGATTGGAAAATGTATTCTCAAGTATAATAATGATATTAATATAAACGATGAATGCTATTTTTTTGCGATGGCGTGTCCAAAATTCAACCAAAACCCACATGACAAAAATAAGTTACTTATTTATAGCAAAGTGCCAACACTCCAATTAAATCCAAAAATGGGGATTTGACTTCGCAAAACAACACACACTTGTCTTAAGACTTTAAGAGAAAAACAAGAAGAGAGTTTTCAACAATAAAAAAACCTTTTAATTACAGGAAATAGATTTGTTTTGCGTAATTAATGGGATTTTTGCTGGTGTATACATACTGATAATTCAGAAAACTTTGGCTCATACATTTTTAATTTAGGTGCCATACATCTAGCACTCAGATTATCTGTCAGTCTGTTTCTTGTGTCATATATTGATATAATTCAAAGCTGAAAACATTAAAATCTCTTTCAAAAGCATGCAATTTTCTATCAAATGGTTTTATATTGCAAAACATCCTTTCTGCCGCGTTCCCCAAGCCTTACAGTGCTTGGTCAGTACATTGAAGTATTTTGTAAAGTCTGTAAAGAAAAACAAAACATTACATTGTTAAGCCCGTCAGTTAGTTGTGGATAATCGTGCCCTTTTTCATTAAAAATAGCCTAATTTCATCCAAGCAGCTTACAAATCTCTCTAAGCCCAGGCCTCTGCTCAACCATCAGAGATTATTGTACATAAGCATAGTGTTATACTGTGCTTGAACCTCATAAAGAAGTGCTTGAAACTGTCGACAGTAAAGAGCTCGAGCCATGATGTAATTCACCATTCTGTTGACATCTTTGAGAACATCATCTAATATTTTGCAGCTGTACCTGGCACAAAGAGCTTCTTGGTGAATGAGACAATGAAACTGAATAACTGGATGTTTTGCGTCTTTAACAAAGAAATGTATGAAACCAGATGTAGTTCCTAAACATGCAAGGCATACCATGACTAGTAATTAAAACAACTTTTTCTGGTCTTATCTCTTGTTTCAAAAAATGCTTCCATCACAACATTGTAAATATCTATTCCTTGTGTTCCAATTTAACCAGTTCTTCTCTCATCGTATCACTAACAGCATAACACAAAATTTTTGCTAGCCTTGCATGGTTATTTATATCTGTGCTTTCACCCAAGCACATTGAGTAACAGGCTGCCTTTTGTAAATCAGTGGTGAGCTGCTGACCAATATCACTTGCCATCCGCAGGACTCGATCTTTAACAGTATTTCATTTAAGTGGCATCACACCGATATGTTGTTTAATTTTGTCCTTATTTTGCAAGTCATGTAAAAGGGAATTACTCCCAGACAACATGACATCTTTGATTAAATCCCCATTGGAGAGCCGTTTACCATGTTTAGCCAGACACTGTGAAATTTTGAAGACAGTCGTTATAATTCCCCAATTTCCCTTCAATAAACAACTTCCCGGACAACAAGTAAGTAAGTGAAACGTCCAAGAACCGACAAAAACACTTATTTAAATTACATAGTATAATTTTATTGGGATTATTTAATAAGGAAGTAATATTTTAGTCGCCTACCATTGACAAGGCTCTGCCTGCCAACTGTGGCACTAGTGCCGTAGGTTGGCCACTTTCTTTTCCAATGCCAAAATTTATTTTGTGATGTCTGTTGTTTAACTCCTATTGATAGTAAAGACAAAGGTCATAATGTCATTTTAGTTGTTCTGTCTTTTTTTTAGAAGAGGTTATAAAAATAAGTAACATTCCATATATAATAAATATTAACAAGTAGTAGTATTATCAATTGTGGGCCTAGAATGGGATCATTTTTAACAAAAGCTTAAATCATTGTTTTCAAATTAATATGCCTGCAAATCCTGAAATGATGTAACATATTTTAATGCTTTGTTTTCCACATTTTAAAAAATTTACTATGAAACATGAACATGGAAGAAATAAGTTATATAAATGATATAACATAAAATAAAGTGACACTTATTTTGTCTCTCTGAAGAATTATACCTACATGAGATCAAAAAATTCTCTCTGAAACATGACAGACTCTGATGATGATGATGATGATATTCCAGAGCTAGTGCCAGCTGAAAACAAGAAAGTACCTGTCACAATCATTACAGGATTCTTAGGTTATTATTAACTACATGAATATACTAGCATATGTTGTCCCATTACAGTGTTAACTGTTCACTATTAAAATATAAGTATCAACATCTAGTGGCTGATAATCATAAGAGAGCATTGTTTGTCACAGCCTATCAACTTCAAACCTGAAGTGTGTTAAGAAATACGATAGACTATTGATTGTCATTGTAAAGTAATTAAATGTATCTAAAACTTATTTGTCAGTAAATATATTTGAATAGGTGTCAGTCAATTGTCTAATGCAAATATCCCTTTCTTTAAAATAATCTTATAATGGTTTGTTGTTAAACTTGTTCAACAAGTGTTATGTTACTAGGCATGTTGCCTATTTATTTATGATTATAAAATTGTTTAAAATTGGTCTCTATAATAAAAATATCTTGCAATGTGATCTATTTTTTAAAAAATCTTTTCTTCAGGGGCAGGAAAAACAACACTTTTGAACTACATACTTACACAGCAGCATGGCAAAAGAATAGCAGTGATTCTTAACGAATTCGGAGAGGGTGAGCTCCATACTTGATATACTTTTTTCACATTCAATTTTACCTCTTTAAGTATGTTGTATAAAATTTTTAATTATTAATGACTGGTAATTTAAAGATTTATATTTCTCTTACCTTTTTAATACCGGAACCAGTTTATTTTTGATGTGCATCTGAATCTCTATTGAGCAAAAAATAATTTTAAAAACTCACTTTTAGGCAAAAATTATATTTTAAAATAATAAAAAAAAATCCAGTACAAGTCATGTGTTGTGGTTTAGCAACTCAGCAATACCTATCTGACATTTTGAAAATCTGGTAAATTTTTCTCGAGAATCAATGCTAATTTGTACAACAAATAATAGCTTAATTTCTTGTGAAGATGAACTTTGGCCTGGAGAGGAGGAAGAAATAGACAGCGATACAGAGAATTTGTTTATATCTTATCTTAGTTATTGTAATAATAAGTAGGTCACGGAATAATGTCTGTAAATCAATATTTTTGATTCTAGGAGACTCCATTGAAAAATCAATGTCTGTTGGTGAGGGTGGTGAGCTGTTTGAAGAATGGCTTGAATTAAGGAATGGCTGTCTCTGCTGCTCAGTAAAGTGAGTAACTGCTGTAACATCAAGAAGGAAAGAGAAATTTTTAAAATGATACAGTGAAATACTTTTTAACTTTTGCGCCAGTGGGCATGTTTTTTACAAATAAATTCCTGTATGAAATCAATATTATTTCAAACTTGAGATTTTCTTGTTATATTTATTTTAAAATATCGTCATTTAATATCATCAAAACAGTGCTCCAAACTTTTTCTTAATATTGAGATGATATGTGTTTTGTAAAAAGAATTATTATAAATTTAACAATTATATTATCTATTACCAAATTTGTCTGAGTTATTCAAAATGTATAGCTAAATAATACAGAGTGAATGCTGTTGTTTCAATATTCCATTTCCATTAATTATATATTTTTTAAATTTTTTTAACAGGGACAATGGTGTGAAAGCTATTGAAAACCTCATGCAGAAGAAAGGAAAATTTGATTACATTTTGCTTGAGACCACAGGACTTGCTGACCCTGGTCCAATAGCTTCAATTTTCTGGTTAGATGAAGAGCTCTGCAGTGACGTTTATTTAGATGGTCTGTTTGTAATTTTTTTAAAATGTTCACGCAACTTATGTTAAGGTCTTATTAAAATGTATAATCCTGTTAGTTTTCTTATGTATGTATTTTCATTCTTCTTTAAAAATTGGAGAAACTTTAATGTTATAGGGGAACTCAGTTTGTATTCACTGTATATGGTTTAATGTTATAGGGCATGGGTCTCCAAACTTTTCTGCCGGAGGGCCACATTAACTGTCAAACAGCAGTTTAGGGGCCAACTACACACAGTTTTGTGGTAAACTATAGGTAAAAATAGTATCTTTTTGGAGATTAAAAGGTCTCCAGGGGCCAGATGAGAGGGCCTCGCGGGCCGCATTTGGCCCGGGGGCCGTAGTTTGGAGACCCCTGTTTTAGGGGAACACAGTTTTTATTCAGTGTATAGTGTTGTTGAATCCTAGATCAAATTAAAATAGTTCTTCATATATCATTGAAAATTATTTTTAATATGTACAGGCAAAACCCAAGATGGAAGTATGATTATTGTGAAATAATAGCCGGGATCAAATGGGAATATCAGTTTATACTAATTAATTATTTTATATAGGTCAATAATGGAATCATTATTAATTTTTATGGATTTCCAAAAGCAATATTTATTATAAAATTTGAATAATTCAAGGAGGGAGCTGAAATTTTTTAAAATTTTTTTCTTTAGGTATTGTTGTGATGGTGGATTCCAAGTTTTGTAAACAGGTAAACTTGAAGATTCAACACAAATTTGGAAATTTATTTGGGACAGGTCTCATACATGCTACTGAAGAGTATCTGGTTTCTTTCTTTCTGCTACTTACTGCTTAGTCTAGGCCTTATTTTTACAATTACTTCGAAAATAAATGCAAAGAATAAAGGTATTTATTATACAATACCCTTTTAGACTTAAAAATCAGCATTTTAGTATTTTTTTTAGCTGTATATCACATGCTGTGGATGTTATAAAAATAAAAGGCACACATTCACTATTTACTTTAAATGGTTTTCAATCTTAAAAATCATAGCAAAGATTTTTATTATTCTCTTTAATAATTTTAACAAATGCATACTTTAGGTATTCAATGCTTAACAAACAAACAGTTAACACCAGAAATCCTATTTGTTCACTCTTTTCTGTGGCAGAAATTGGATTAAAATTTTAATTGTTATTAGGTGTAAAGTAAAATAATGGAATTAAGTATTTTATTAAGTAAGCTTTTATTTTTCATATCTAAACCTATAGTAGAATACTAATTTTTTTTTAAATAATTCATTTTTTTCAGAATTTGCAAGAGGAGAAACCAGATGGTTCAGTGAATGATTCTCAGAGGTATGGTATACTGGTTAATAATTTAAATAAAATAAAAAAAATTCTCCACAAATTAAATGTTAATCAATGATTACCTTATCTGAAAAAAGAAAATCTTATTCTCACTAAGCTTTATAACATTTATTTTTTTAAATAAGTATAAATTAACTGGATTAGTGCTATTGTTTTCTTCATCCATCTCACAGGCAAATAGCTCTAGCAGATATAATTATTGTAAATAAAACCGATCTTGTTGATGGCGAGCAGTTGAATGACTTAAAACAAACTATAAGGTATTATCAACTGTTTGTTAATCTAAACTCTAATATCTAAAGCTTTTTCTTTAAAAAAATATTTAATGTCATTGAGATTATTTAGATTTGTTTACACAGTTATTAATTATCTTAATATAAATACCCTTCTTAACTGATAATTGGGAAATGATGTCTGAAGCAGATTTTTGTTTAAATAATAAATTATTTTAATTTTGTTACATTGATTTACTCTTAAAGGTACTAAAAAAATGAAACTGCATAAGTTTAATTCCTCATGTCATTTATGTGACTCATTTCCATTTGCATTATTCACTTGTTTTTAAAGCTATACTGATTTTAGGTTAAATTTAGTAGGTACAATATTTAATTAAAATAATCAAAGTTGTTAAAACAGCATAACACTTTCCAGACGCTAATTTGCTGTTATTGTAATTTACAGCTTTTTTTTCCATAATTGTCAGATCAATCAATGGATTTGCCAGATTGTTTGAGACTTCACATGCCAGGTAATCACTCTACAAGCCTTTTCATATTTAAAGTTTAAAGCTTAGATTTTACTCAGGTTCATAGTTCCTCATGTAGAGTATCCACAAATACACTTATGCTTCAAATCACTTTTAAATTTCTGAAATTCTGTGACCACATTTACATTGGTTTAGCTGTTTAAAACAATGTAATAAATGGACTTAACAGCTAAGTTTTTTAAAAACAATAGGGAGTAGTGTACTTGTTCTGTCTTCATTCATATCTTGGTTTACTTGATTTTGCATCTTAGATTTTGCCAGCTCTGTAGGCTTAAAAAAATAAAAGGATATTTACATCAAATTTTGTATAAGCTTCTTGAGCAGTACAAAATGCTGATACTCTAAACCACCTTCATTCAACAAAATCTGTGATTTACCATTCCACTTGTATCACATCTGAAGACAGTTAAAAGATCCTCTTTGATAACGTTTTTTGGTGATCAAGAATCATTATGCACTTTCAGTAATGATCCAGAAACAAAACATCAGTTATTAAAATCTAATTGTATTTCAAACTTTGCTACTTAAGCCCCAAAAAGAATCTCTTTAAAATGTCATCAAAGAAAATTAATTTGAAGGACTTCTGTAAATGTTACCACCTAAACTATTTTCAAGAAACGGAAACGTGAATAAGACAGGTTGTAATTTGTAAATTTTCTTAACTTAAGACCCTGATATGTCAAAGACCATATTCTTATTTATTACAGAAGTGTTCTTGTATTTTTTATCCAGGTTAAAAAAATGATATGCTCTATTTCTCCTCAAAAGTAATTTGGTCTAAATTTTAAAAAGGTTTTTGGATCAGGTATTTTTTTAATGCATTTATGTGTTCTTGTTTTTTCATGACGCAAGGTATTTGTTTCTTTATGACACAATGCTTTAAACAAGTTTTTCTTTTTAAATCTTTGTTTCAGAATGGCTTTAGAGAATATTCTCAACATAAATGCTTATGGGCTGTCAGGTGATGTGAAGTAAGTAGTCCATGTAGAGCCCTACCTTGATGAATGAAACCATTTCATTTAACACCATTGGAAGTAAGAACACAACAGTAGTCCTCAAACTTCACAAGCAAGGGGCTTATCAGTTATCCTGGCTCTATTTAAGTAGTGGGGAAGAAGCTAATTAAATTGTCTCAGAGATGTGAAGGGCTTATTGTTTTAAAAGAAGTAGGAT
The DNA here is from genome assembly GCA_944989445.1 of Ampullaceana balthica. Taxonomy (NCBI): domain Eukaryota; kingdom Metazoa; phylum Mollusca; class Gastropoda; family Lymnaeidae; genus Ampullaceana; species Ampullaceana balthica. Next base: position 1,013,198 of record CALYLW010000574.1, on the reverse strand, counting down.
TGACTCTTTACACGCTGCTTATATGTCTTTTAAGTATTTTTTAAAAAAGAGGGAAAAATGAATTGAAAATAATCAATGATATTTCAAAGGGTTTAAAGATTGTTTGATTCCAATGTCCTGAAATTATTTTTTTGCACTTGCTATGTGTCTTAGTAATCCAGGTAGGCCTAATTAAGGACTCTTTGTGGTGTAAATAGCCCCCAAAAGGCATAGGTTGAAGTCTCATAATTTACATCATACATCTAATGTACAGGGTAGACATTATGATGTTTGTTTTTTTTTACATTGATTTTTTTTTAATATTAAATTGATTTACTGAAAACACCTTGCCTGTGACTGGAAAATCGGATTACACTCCTTTTTCCACTATGAAAAAATGTGCTTTTATTTTATTTAAAATTAAAATTCAGCATCAATAAAGTATTGTTTAAATAGAATGGTTATCTTAATTTAAATTTATTTTAAAAAATTAAAAAGTTCATTTAATATTATTTTAGGCTTGAAGATACTTTCACACTTAGAGGGTTTTCTCCACAAGACAAGCACAGCATTGACAAGGTAAGATCATTTTGCTTTTGTCAATGATGTCAATGGAAGGAACAACGAGGCATATTCATTTTTTGCCATTTCCTGAACTACATTTTTTGGGTACTATTATGAAATAAACCTTTATTGATGTTACAAAGAGTGTAAGTCAGTTTTATAAGTTGCATCTTAGCCCTGCGTTGTAATCTATGTAATTTGTTTCTCTGTTATATTGTTAGATAGAAACATAAATCATGTTGTAACAAATAGTGTAAATTTAATTACTTTAAAAAATTAAAAATACCTTTTTTAAACTTAGGAGTTATTCACCTGCGAATAATTTTGAAAAAAAAAGAAGAATAGATAATTTGCTTTTTTTGGCTAATTTTTTTTTATTTCCTTATGTAAAATTGGGTATTATTTTGAACTATACCCATGAGCTTATTTTTATTTCTTAAATTTCTTTGACTTTATCTGTGGTTATTGTTTGTTTTGTAATTTAGAAATTAAATAACTGTGTCCTATGTTATAATTGTTGTATTTATCCAGATAAATTTCAACATATTATTCTTGTTTTCCTGGTATCAAGTATTAATCCCTAAATGTCATTAATTTTTCAGCCTTGCTTACTTTCTTTATTACTTATTATTGATAATGGTAGATATATAATAGAAGAAAACATTCAAAAAAAAATTTTTTCAATAATTTATATGATCACATCTTGTAACTATAGGGAGTATCTACACTAACACTACAAATTCATGGAAACATTAAAAAGGCAGACCTAGAAAACTTTCTTCAGGCCCTACTGTGGGAGAAATCTCTGAAAAATTATGAAGGCAAATCATTAGAAGTGCTCAGGTTAAAGGTAATACTATGTCCTTGAACAATTGTTATGAGAATTAAAATCAATATTTATTACCAGAATATTAACTTCTGCAGTAATTATTTTAACCTTTAAGTACTATTAGAATTGGAATTATTTTTTTATTACAATAATTGGAACTACTGCTGTAATTGCTTTTGCCTTTAATTATTATAATAATTTTTTGGGGAGTTGAAATTATTTTTAATTACAAGAATATGAACTACTGCCGGTAATTGTTTAACCTTTAATTATTACTAGAATAGAATTATTATTATTATTATTAGAATCAAAGTTATTGTTGAGAACAAGGATTAAAACTACTGCAGTAAGTGTTTTAGCCCTTATTTATTACTTTTCAACACTTTCTGTATCATGGTCAACAGGGTGTGATCTCGTTGGAAGACTGTGACAAGCGGTTGGTTGTTCAGGCTGTCCATGAACTTTATGATTACCACTATACAACACTCTGGGAAAATAATGAAGCCCGCCACAACACAATAGTTTTCATTGGTAAGTGAAATTATTTTTAAGATATCATACCACTCTTTTTATAAAATGCCCTGTTCCTTCCCACAAACACCAAAAATCAACTATTCACTAAATACTTAATTATAATATAAAAAATTATATGAATTTTTACTTTTTTCCCCATAACTGATAATTTTTTTTTAATTTAAACTTTAAATTTCACATTTTTCATTGATTCATATTAAACCACTATTAAATATAAAGTATGTTCAGATTGTGCAGTACATCATAGGATAAATTTAGCAGTCTTATTGAGGGTAAATGGTATGGGAAATTTAGGATGTGTGAAGTATGTCATGTGAGATTACAGTATATACTCATCTATTAGTCGATCTGGTGTATAATTTGAGGGTAGTTTTCTTTAACAAGAATTAGGAAATATGCTATGACCGGAAGATAAGTTTAGGGTAAAACATTGGCTTTAAAATTCTGTATTTTTAAAATTTTTGTGAGATTTGCCCTAGGTACAGATTCTGGAACAATCAAACAGTTACGGCCCTTACTTAATTTTTTTTTAAAAACCAATCAGATTTAATATCACTATGGTAATTTTAATTAAACTTCTTTAGATTTGCAGTTACTTAGCAGGAAAACTATCACTAATAAGACCACTCTCAAATTTGAGGATAAGTTAACCGACCTTTAGCAGTAGCAAGGTATCATTCCTATGTCTATCAAAAGACACTTGTTAAAGTAATGGTAACACTTGCGGCGCTGTTTGTTGTTAACATCAATAGTGTTTTGATGTCACCGTTGCACAGTGTGTTAGCTCTTGTACTATGCCTTGGCAAATCAGCTAATTTAAAAAAAAACATTTGGCAAACTAGACTAACATTGATGTCCTGTGATTTAAACAAAACAAAATTTAAATATATATATACCAGAATATGCCAGAAGGTGCTTTAATTTCACCGTCACTCTCTTAAGCTCTTGTACGCTTCCCTGAATCTTAACCATCAACAACCTACCGTATTCTATCTTAAATGACACACTAAAAAAATAAACTCTGGGATAAAAGCTAAAACCGACTAATTGAAGTTATGGTTAAGTGGTCCAGATTTTAATTTTTAGACAGGTCAACTGGTTAACCGCTAGCATGTACCCAGTTTATGGGCCAATGTACAGCTAAGTACAATAGCACTACCAATAAATAGACATTGCCCACAATTATATACACGAGTACATACAGTAATCATGTTTTACAATTTTTAATAAATTCTGTTTATCAAAGTGAAGGTTTTCTGACTGCTTTGTGATAATGGTTTTTGTTTTTAATTTAATGCATTAAAAAACGGCCTGTTTATTTATTGTTTTTAAATTTCAAGGTTATGCTTGTGTAATTTATCCATAATTTATCTTTTGCAGGACGATATTTGGACAGAGAAATTTTAAGGAATACCATATACCAATATCTGCATCAAAAAGTTTTATAGTTTAAAAATTTTCCATTGCTTGAATTTTTCGTCAAAATTGATCATGTTATCCTACCTAATGGAACAAAAACAGAAGAGAACAATACCTGCAGGAATTAATATCCCGAAATTCATAGGGACATAATTTTTTAAAATAATTTTTAATTGTAGCTAGATCCGAAAATCCTGGTTTGTTGCTGACATTGATCATTTGCATCAGTATTTAATTTTTTGTCAACATAAAGGAAATAATGAAGTGTTTTAAAATATCTCGTAGAAATGGTTATTAAATAATTAATATATTGTTGAGAGATTTATGAAGCCAGTATGAAAGTAAAAATATCTTATGCCTTGTTATATCTGTACATTAAAAGTTGTATCTGACAATGATCTCAATTTCTTATTGTTTTTAATATTTGGTAGTAGAAGTTAACATAAATTTTCCACACAAAAAAACACATACAAGAGATAAGATGCTCTAGTTTTTAATAGAAACTTATGTTAAAATCTAGGTTAAAGTTTTATATAATTTAGCCTCTGTAAAAAAAGAATGTTTAATTATTTTTTTTAAACATAGGGACATCATTAATTTGAGTCTGCTGAAAAATTCTGTTTATTCTTTCAAAGTGTTAGAATATTTTGAAATTATAGGACATTTTAGTTTCTACCCTTCAATGACCCTTTAATAAAATTCCAATAGACAAAATATTTGTTAGAATTTTATTATATTTTTATTGAAATACTTTGATATTTTACTTGGTAGTATTTTTATAATGTATAAGTGGAAGTGACCCTGACTGCTCAAATCACGGGTACCCCATAAACCACTAACAAGTGACCTAAATACATGTACTTGTATTTAAGAAATTTAACAAAATACAATTATGAATACATATTTTGAGTACCACTTAATTGTGCCATTGGTATTTGTGTTGGAAAGGTGTTGACAAAGTTTGGTTGTATTTCCAAACTGCGATAATTCTTATTAATGTCTTTCAACATGAGAGAGTAAGACAAAATCCATTTCAACATATTAATTTAAAAAAGACTTAAAGAAGTCATTCATTGAAATCATTTGTAACTTTTAATTCTGCCTTTTATGGCTTTTTTAAAAATACTTTATATATATATATATATATATATATTTTTTTTTGGGGGGGGGGCACATTGAGAAAAATAGTTTGGTCTGCTGCATGTTGTTAATGAAAATCGCAATGCTTGCCAAGTCAGACTAAATTCTCCCGTTTCTAATGGAAAAAGTATAATTGTAAAGAAAATCAAAAAGTGTGAGGAAAGTAGCAGTTTTTCTAATTTTGAGTGGTAGCATAAGTCACCTCCCCGCCCGTACCACTAAAATTCATTGCATTATCGTTGACACCACTGTGGACATGACCTTGACGCCAGTTATCAAACCCCAGCGAGAAGACATGAGCCCCACTGCTGCCTGGACATGTGCATGCTGTGTACAAGCACTTGGTATATTTTACGTTACCCCGCCCTTCCCTCACAGTGTATCTGTCTTTCCATTGCCCGAAGGAAATCTGCTTGCTAAGACCGTGAGGGTGTGATATGATGAAACATATTTTGTCAACTTTCCCAGACCTGCTTAATTTCTTGATGACCTTGTTCCTTGGTACATCTCTGTATTTCAAGATGGCGTCCAGACGATCAAATATGGACAAATCACACGTCGCGCATTCCATCTCACAATAGTCGTCCGCAACGTTTGCAGTTTTCACTCTCAATCCATAAAGATAAACAGCTGGGCTGTCTTCGCTGTCGTAGAACAACCTGCAAGTTGTTTTTGTCGCCTCCAGGTTATTAAAAACCACATGTGTGGCCGTGAGTACAGTCACCTGTGCCCACACCTTGCTGGGAGTACCCGAACGTCGACACCTGGGACATGGACACTTCCTCCAACATTTATTTACACGTGTCACCCTTCCAGTCCCCAACCTGATTCCATTCGTGTCTCTTGTGACATGCATTGGGTATTTTTTAGTTGTCTGTGGCCAAAACTCAGGTCTTTCACGACTGATTACTGTACTTTTAATTTGTAAAGTCAAGCCAGCTGTAAGCTTGATCAAATAAAAGAGATCGAAGTCGTCCTGATAACCCGGAGGCATGTGTTTTAATCTAAATTCGTTAACAGGAATAAAATTTTTGTGGCCTGGGTTTTTCTTGCAGTGCCTCAATGTTAGCCTTTGAATTACACCCTCCCTGCAGATTTCTTGGTATTCATGAATACCTGTAACATCAAATAAAGTCACACTTTCATCTTTAAGCACCGGTTGTAAAACTAATTGACTTTAATATAATTGAAATTTCAACAACAATAAAAAATTTTCAGTATGTCACATAAATATAAATATAAGAAATTTTTTTTAAAGATACCATAAACAAACTTTGCTGCTTTTGTATCGCCATTTCTTTCTTCTCTCTGAAATGATCCCTTTTGTTGTAGCCCTTTTCGTGTGGTACGTTTCAACCGTGCATGCCGCTTCACGACACGGCCTGCTAAGGTGCTGCATGAGGTTCGTTTAAGTCTGGCAGTGTCGACCTTGGCTCTACCGCGTGCCGTTTCCTATTGGCTATTAATTAAGGGCGGTAGTTTATTTTTTCTGCCTTGCTGGATGAGAAGAAATTTACACGTGACGGTAAGATTGAATGTGTATATTCTCGTTGCACAACTATTTCCATAATAACTTTTTTTTAAAAAAAATTTATCACACTATCACACGAAAAAAATCTTAGAGGCAAAAATGAATTTTTTTAATGACTATAAAAATATACTGATACATAAATTTACTTAATTTTACAATTTTACTAAAGATTTTGCTCACTGATAGCCGGTAGGAAGCATCCAAAAGAGTTCACAATAGATGTCTGGGGTTGTCCTCGGCTCAATGGGCGTTGCACACCTGAAGGACCTTTAGAAAGTGAAAATATAAATAATAATTTCGTTGGGTTGAATTCCCATGTGACAAGTTATTATTAAAGTTAACATTTCATAGATTAAATGATGACGCTATGAAAAGCTGTTTGTTTTCAACAATCAACAAAGAGTGAAATACAATTTGGTGAATAATAATCTCAGAAAAAGATCTGTCGAGAGCGTTTAAAATCGAATGGGGGTTTAAGGCCTTAAACATTTACGAAAATAAGATGTAGGGCCCTTGGCACCGATGCAATCTATATTAGAAGTTTAATGCCCTATAGTATTTTAATATAGGCCATCAAGTTTTTATGTACCCAGTGTCAAGATTCATCCATTTACACTGTAGCCCGAGTTTAAACTAATTTTATAGAGCTCATTTGGGAGGGGGGGGGGAGACCCCAATGAGTGGTAATAAAAAATATTGCATATTACCATCGTGTGGGTGTATTCATCAACTTTCCAAAGTTTCATGCTTCTACATACTCGGGTAGTTGGAGAAGTAGTAATGAGTGAGTTATTCAGTCAGGACTTTGCCTTTTATTAGTATAGGTATAGATAGATAAATCTAGACATAAACTTTTAAAATTCTACCAATTAGTCAAATCATCAAGATTCCTTTGACACATTTTATCTTTATTTAAGTGATTTTGTCTCATAGTTAAGTTCCATGGGTGCCTAAGGGGCCGTCCATAAATGACGTCACGCGATTTTGGCCAATTTTTCACCCCCCCCCCTCGTCACACGACGTCACAAAAAGTTAGACCCCCCCCCTCCAATATGACGTCACAAAGCTTTGCCCCCTCCACAAAAAGCAATTTTTCTATTTGCAGATGAGCATGTCTTAAATTACTTATTTAGTTATGTATTTAGTGTAAGGCTGCACTCTGATATCATAACACGCGTGAAGCCCATGTAAAACGTGAGTAAATAAATTGTAAACAATCAAATATTTAAGTGGAACTTTTAATTAAAGTTGCGTGTTTTGATGTGACGTCACATTTCTTTAACACCCCCTCCTCCTCGTCACACTTCGTCACAAATGGTCGACACCCCTCCCCACTTAGGGGCGTGACGTCATTGAATAAGAATGGTTCTACCAACGCGTGGAATATCTATGTACGGTATTTACTAATAATTGTATTTCTTTTAATGTTTTGCGTACGCAAATAATACAAGACATAAAACAATACATGAAAAAAAAAGTAATTTTAATATTTATTGAAGAGAGGCCTCGGTATATTAAAATTATAGAAATATTTTTATTGAAGAGAGGCCTCGGTAAACATTGCTGGTGAGTTTAAAGGAAGAGAAACCATAGAATATGCACCTTCCCCCTTTTTGCAACTCTTTAGCTAGTATGGAATACCGATGAGAAAATAAATCACGAAATGAGATGAAAACTTCACTTTAAAATGTCTATGTGGAAACCAACTATAGGGGGCAAATGGACTGGGCAGCACTTTGTTAGGTGATGAAAACTCTGTGTTATCAGAAAGTTGAGTTTTTTTTCAAGTTCTAAATAAAACAGAAGCCGTGGAAGTAATTAATACAAGAAATGAAGGAAATATTCTTAATATGTAACAGTTCCTACTGCTATAATTTCAAACTCCATTATGGATTTAAATAGTTCTAAAAAAATCCAATTGAGCTGAAAAAACCAAGAGCTTTGAGAAATATGAGATTGTGACACTAATATGCTGGTACCTGTTATTGATTCTTCAAATTCGCCAGCCGCTCATGTTGTAAACGGAAAAAACTATACTCTATTAAATTACCAAAACAACTATTTTTTTTTAACTTACAGCTATTTTAACGATATGAAACAATGGCCCGAACTTAAAGATGAAAATGTGCGATCAGAATTAATGCAGCGAGATATTAAACTGTCCAACACATAATACGAAGCTAACTTCACCAAATCAGACATGGACCTTACACCAAAATGAGAGATGAGAATGATGTTCGCGTATATGTTAACACATTCAAAAAGTAATTAGATCACGGCTTATTGTCCTTTTAAAACATCATTACTGTGCTTTTAATGTCGTTTGTTTGAAGTTTAAATACAACGAATGAAGCAATTTTAGCACATATAATTGAATAAATTACTGGCAGAAACTTTATTCCCAAGGTACCCAATAATGAATCTCTGCGCAGTGGCGTAACAACGGGTCGGCATCGGTGCAAGGGCGCCAGCTCAAAAGGGCGCCACTAAATCTATACATTTTTTAGTTTGTATTTAAATAAATACAGTTGGACCTCTCTAAGTCGAACTCATTAGGACCTGAAAAAAAATCGACGTACGGAGTTTTTGAGTTACGGAAAATGGTGTAATAGGTGCCGATTAATCAAGGACAATGTAGATATTGAGAGGTGGGCGGAACAGCCATACCGGCTAGTATGCTTGACAGGAAAGAGAGACGGTGTCTGATGAAAGGAAGCTAACTTGCTTTGACATGCCGACACAAGCCCGAGAGAGGAGACACCTTCCCTCCCCTCCCCCACTTTACTCCTTCGTGGAATGCACTAAGACAGGGGTCGGGAAACCATTGCTCTCGAGCCAGATGTGGCTCTATTGGTGGCTGCATCTGGCTCTCAGACAAATGTTCGATTAAAAAAAACACGTTTATTAAGATTCTTTTGATCTACATCTTAATTGCATATAAAAACAGCATAACATAATGTTCTTTAAATGAATTCAGAGATATAATTATTGTACTTTTAGTGTTGAAATGACACAAAATGCACACATTTATTTGAATTTTTAGTTTTTAAACATAATGTTTGGCTCTCACAGAATTTCTTTTCAAAATATGTGGTGTTAATTGCTCTCTCAGGCAAAACGTTTCCCGACCCCTGCACTAAGATTAGAATTTACGTCCATGTACGTGGCTTTACGGCACACGTGTTGTGAAATGTCACTCCAGAATAATAACCCAAACGCCTTGGAAAATTTGACTAAGAGAGGTTGAAAGCCAAAAATCTTCGAGTTAAGGAGATCTAAAATACATTACTCTTATGGAATTTGGCCGGGATCTAACAATTAATTCGATATAGGGAGGTTTTCGACTTAGGGAAGTTCAAATTAGCGAGGTCCGACTGTTTTTCACTTTTATCCTCGAAAACAAATTTTAAAAACCCTAAAAAAAACAAGTTTTTTGACTATAAATGCTTTATGTACGAGAAGCAACTAAAAGAATGTTCATTATAATATACAGCACAAGACCATTCAAAAATACAAAATTGTAGTTGTGTCGTAAAACATGTTTAATATAATGCGCACCGATCAGGAATATGTTTTTAAAAAGTGTTGTCAGTAAAATACGCACCTTATTTCGCGACATAAAAGTTGTTCAATATAATACACACCGCGACACTTTTATCTCAAAAAATAACATGATACAGAGAGGATAAATAAAATAATCTAAAAATTCAATAATTTAATGACAGTACATGCGATCGATATGAAATTTTGATACATAGTTTTTATCATCGGCACAAAACTGCGTGCAAAATTTCAGCTCGCTAGCTTACGAGAAAGTGGGTTGAAAATCGATCCAAAGTTTTGGCGACAAGCAAACACTCAACCAACAGAAACGACGAGTTAATATAAAGGATTTAAAAAAGTGAATAATTAATTATAGTTTTAAAATATTTCATTTAAATCATTATGATAATTCTTATTATTTTTGTGGCCTTTACGGGGCTTCTTATCATACAAATGTCAATATGATTTTAAAGTATTTCTTTTAAAAAGTAAAATCTTACTATCCCCATCCCACTGTCGAGGGAGTAAAGTGGGAGAGGGGAGGTAAGGTGTCTCCTATCAAGGGCTTGTGTCGGTATGTCAAAGCAAGTTGGCTCCTTTCATATGAAACATCAGACACCGCCTTTCTTTCCTGTCAATCCTTCTAGCCACTATGGCTGTTCCTCCCCCTTCTTAATATCAACATGGTCCTTGATTAATCAGCGCCTATTACGCCAGTTTCCCTAAATTACTTTTAATTGTGAGTTTCTATCGTTATGTATGAGATAATGAGTATGACACATTGACACTAGTGTTTTTATTTATGACAAATTACTTATTTAATTCAAGTTTTCCTGTATTTTCTATTAACGCAACAATATTCCGTTTATCCACCAATTTATTTGGTATTATTCAGTAAATGATAAACTGCAAATTAGTATTGCTCTTGTCTTATGAATTTTTTTATATTCACGTTGTATGACTGTCACTGTCAGACTTCGTAATTATTGTCATAAATAAAGAGAAAATCAATTATTTTTTCTAATAAATGAAAAAAAAACGCAAAGCTGAAACTTGTCAATTTATCAGGGGCGCCAAAAATAATAAATTAACCAAGGGCGCCAAAAACCAGTTACGCCTCGGTCTCTACGTAACCATTATTAACAAAGAAAATGGAAGGAATAAAAAAACCAGACTCAAAAAGGATAGATTATTAAAAAAAGAAAAGCCATTTGTTGTGGCCAATGAAATATAAAAACTTTCAAGAAGTTTTTGTGAGAATGCTTAATATTATTGAATCAACTGAGAATCAGAAACTAATCTGTATTTTCATCTATATACCAAGAGGTGGACCATGTTATACACGGGTGGAAAAACACTGTTGGTAAGGGCTAAAACTTTACATACAACTGAGGGAAGTACTGCTACTAAAAAAAGACAAACGTGTCAGCTAGTCAGTCACACACGCTATACATTTTGTCTCTCTTTTATAGATAAATGTACACACTGCGTCGCCATATATTCCAATTCCATTGCTCAAACATGAGAGAAGTTCCCTCAACCATGAAGCTTCCCTTTATATGTCTGTTGGGACTGCCCGGCACTTCAAGGGGTTACACGGGGTCTCAACACATACATGCCAGATATGGCGGCACACGGTCATAAATACAAGCATGAAAGAGAAACAGTGGCTGATACTTGAATTACTTTAGCAGCGGAAATCAATATTCTGGGGGGAAAAATCTTAAATTAAATATTTTTTTTTCGGAAGCATGGCCTTACCAAATGCCGAAGTTTTGTCTCAATTTCTTGTCATCGATAGCTCATAAAACAATGCATAAGAGTTAGAGGGGCGTCATACAAGTTTTCCGCTAGGGGCGGTGTGTCCGAAGAGACGGGTGGGGGTCTATTCACATGTGTGAACATGTAGACATGCCATTTATATAGCGTTCGTCTATTTTGTAGAGTGCTGGAGTTGAGAATCTTTTGCTTTTAATCTCTTGTTTATGATGATAGATGTTTAATGAAAACAACAGAATCATCAAATCAGGCTGAAGCCATCAAGCGTTTGTTTCGTTTCAGAAAACGCAAACTACATTTCCACATACTTTAACATTCTATTACGCGTACTGGCGTACTGCTGCGTTCTTTAAAAAATGCTTTTTTTGAAACGTTCATACATTACCAAAAGTTCTGAGATCAGGCTAATGACCTTGAGCTAATTATTCATTACAACATTACATTTTTAGAACAAATTAAATCTCATGACATACTTATAATTAGAAGATTTCGGCTGCGATGGTGCACTATTTCGATAGTTAGCCAACGGTTGTATTTTTTCAAGGTACACCATGTCATGTGACCTCGCTATATATAGCGCTTATACAGCGTATGGTTTTCGCTGGGTTTTGTCTAAAGTCTAAAGGGATAAAGACACTTACTTTTGGGCTAAAACGTTTGGAAAAACCTAGCTCAGTCTCAGGGAAATTATAATTTACTAGCTGAACCGCGGCGTAGCATACGCCGCTAATGATTTAGTGACGGGTGAAGACTTCCTGAAAGACACAGTTGTCAAAATCGGGTGGGTTTGGGCAAACGACTGTGAGAGACCCGCGGCGTATCACCCGTCAAAAATGACGGAAGTTTTCAAAATAAATACACATCAGATTAAAAAATAAAGTAATACAGAGCTTTCATTTATTTTATTTATTTTTATTTGATTCATTCATTATCATATTGAACAATTTTATGCGGAACGTTAGAAAAGTGCTATTTTTGGTGGAGTAATTTGGTGCACACTATTGAACAAATCGATCGCAGTGCCACCTAACAGCATTATTCCATACACACATACATACAGACGACGGGAATTATGTATATTGATATATATATATATATATTTATATCTATATTCTAGGTCTGGTACTGATTAATTTTTTTTGCTCGATTAATCTGTAAAAATTAATCGATTAATTAACGAAATTTTGAAAGAATGCATTTTCAGGTGACAAAAGTCTATGTGCAAAATTTCAGCTCGATAGGATCAAGGGAAATGAATCATTTTTGACTTTTGTTTTTCCGCGTGACCACGACAGACAGACAGGAAGAAAGAAAGAAAGACAACACTGTATAGTAAATTATATAAGGGATTTAAAAATTTAAATATCATGGAAAACTATAGAAAAACAAAGATGACTTCTTCAATCTTTAAAAGTATCCATTGTAAATAAAATAAATTATTATAAAACAATCAAAACAGAATAAAACAAATGAAAAATAATATGTGTACACATTTTCCTTTCGAGTGAGGTGATGTGGCGAAGTGTCGGAGGAGGTGGTAGGGGCATAGGAAACACTTTACTTTATGAAAATAATACGTTAAGTACAAACTTTGCATGAATTAATGCTAAATAAACTCTTCCATTTAGTTCAACTGTACGCTCAAAGAAACTGAAAATAACGCTTTAACTTACGTAATTTTTTTAAAAAATATTTTTTTAATAGACGTTTTGTTTTGCGCTTTCTATTTTTCTGTTTCGCCTTTCATTTCCTTTGCCCCACTTCCACCAACATCTTCTTGTAATATTTTTTTTAATATATTTTTTATCTTTGCTTTCTAATTGTCTCTTGGCAAATTTTGATCCAAGGACCCTGTTTTTTGTTGCATTTTACAATGTTTCTGAGATGAGTCAGGAGAATGTCATTGAAATGCGCACGAACTGTTGGTGGCGCGATGAATGCAGTCACGGCATGCCCAATGTTGTCAGCTGCGCGTTTTTTCGTATCTTGGAATGTTTTTCGAAAATTGAAAAAAAAACTCTTCAAGTGGCCTTCCGTATTTTAGATTGTTCGTATCTTGAAGCATTCGTTTCTAGATGTACCACTGTAATTAAGTGGAACTTTTCATTTAATGTTGCGCGTTTTGATGTGACGTCACCCCCTTCCCCTCGTCACACATCGACACAAATGTGTGACTCCCTCCCCAGCCTAGTTTCGTGACGTCATTCACGGACCGCCCCAAAGCACATCTGTATACATTAAAATAACGTCAACAAAACGTCACAAGCCTTGAAGCTATGAGAAAGCTTATGAAACCTAACCTCAAGATATTGTGAGTATAGACCGTAACACACTCTGTACAACACATACATTTTCAAAATGCCCGATTGACTCCAAGTTGTCCACCTCTATGTATGACCAATATTTAAAACGCTTGAAACTGGTCATTTAAAGAATGATCAAACGTTTCATTTATTTGCTCCACCGCAGAGGCGTAACAACGACCTGGCATCGAGGCAGTTGCCAAGGGCGCCGAGGACTAATCCTTCAATAATCAATTTAGTCTGTTTAATTTAGTATTTTCCCTATTTCTCAAGGGCGCCAAAAATGAATTTGCCAAGGGCGCTGAAAACCCAGTTACGCTTCGATCAATGAATAGAAAAGAAGTGCCATTAAAATTAAATGCAGTTCTCCGAGTGACTGAACGTAAAACGTAGACAACGCTTATGTATGATTTTGGTAGCTATTCCATTAGCCAATGTCTTTTTTTTAAAAGTATTCTGTAATCTATATCCTATTGCATATGTTAAATGTTATTTGGTTTGCGCATGATTTATAGTGATAATTACATTTATTTATACATACATTTAACCATCAACTCTATCTTATAAATAAGTACTATCAAGGCAAGACTACCATTAGTTTGAAGTGGTCAGTTTCTAATAAGATAGTGGATGATTCATAATTTCTAAAACTTGGGATCGGAATCAGATTTATGGACACAAGTGGTTTTGATGAATACATAAATAATATAAGGTATGTCCATATGTTATTGAAATATGAATCTGAAAATTAAGCAATGCTATTTCTTGACACTGTTAGCTTTTACCTGTTTTTGAAATCCAAAAAAACATTTATATAAAACATCCCAAAGACATACTTCTTAACTTTCCAAGGTCCAAAACAAATATAAATAAAGCAGTACGAGACATGGATTAAATTAAAACATATTTAAGGGAATAACCATTTAGACTTAACCGTGACGGTAGGGTTCACCTCAGTCTGACTCAGTTTTATATTTCTGCTGAATTTCCGATGAAGACCGAGCACGTGACTAGTATACTGGTAAAAGTTTACCCAAGCGAAGCGGTTGTCAGTTAAGCTTGATGGCATTATGCCCAATACAACCGACCGTAAATAGCATAACTACTTCCTGGCCTTGAAATTAAACTCCTTCTGATGAATCCGTAACATTAAGGTTTTTTTTTATCATGGCAGAGTCGTCACTAGGTGTTGCTGGGGTGTGGGACGCACCAGCTGACACCATCGTTAGGGGTGACACAAGTATGTAAAACTCTGTATTTCCAGTTTTGTGGCAGACTCGGAGGAGGTCCTTGTTATAAGTCGTGAGGGTTTGACACCATGAGCTATCGCACTGGATGACACCAATCCTAGTGACGCCTCTGACATGGTACTTTCAGGTGTTCGATAAAAAGTCAATCGGAAATAAATCAAAGGATCTCAAAGTTGCTGGTATACAATAACCACACCATCCTCAGCCAGAGTGATGCCCCAGGAAGAGATCCTAAACAGTTTATGGGCGTTGGAAATCCCGAAATGCCAACAGCGATATTTATTTGGAATATGATTTGATAATAAAAATGAAGTTTAAGACAGATACACTGTTGTTATTATGAAGATCACAGGAATATGTTCCGATGTATGCACATTTATGAAACTAACAAAATTACGTTGTGTACAATAAATAGTATGCACTAATTGGCTGCCAAGTTGAGATGTTATTTGTGAATGCATGTTAATTATGAAAGTACCAGCGTCTTCTTCTTCTTCTATTTTCTTAAGGGCCTATGATCGATGCTGTGATCACTATGGCTTCTAAGAACGATGACGGTTTACCAATGCATTTGTGAAGATGTCATCCCTGCTTTCGTGCATCCTTAATATGGGGAAGGTACTATCGAAATGAATAACTCAACCTTCAAACAAAATCGACTTGGGACAGTTCCCCACAGCAGAATGGAGAGTGTGAGGAAATGATATCTCTGGGTCATCTGTGTGATATTTTCCTAATGGGCCATCCATAAATGACGTCACGAGCCTAAGGGGGAGGGGGGTCACGCATTAGTGACGATGTGTGTGTGTGGCGGGGGGGGGGTGTTTAAGAAATGTGACGTCAAATCAAAACGCGCAAATTTAAATAAAATTTCCACTTAAATATATAATTGCTTGCAATTTATTTAATGACCTTTTCAACAGCTTCACAGCGTTACGATATTAGACTGCAGTCTTAAATAAATATTTTAATGACAAAATATTATTTGTAGCATGCTAATTTTCATTTAGAAAATACGGCTATTAGGGGTTGGGGTAAAAGATTTGTGACGTCATATTGGAAAAGGGTGATCTGTGGTTTTGTGACGAAGTGGGGCGAGGGGGGGTGAAAAATCGACGCAAATCGCGTGACGTCATTTATGTACGGCCCCTAATACGCAATCCTCTTTGACAATATTGTAGAAAATTTAAGGAGGTTTTAAAGCTCATCCAGTTCCGTTTTACTAATAATTAAAGTTAAGGCCTTAAAATAACATAAAAGACAGAAGCTTTCAATCCTGAGGACTCAGAATGGTGGTCCTAGGGCCATTGCTCAGGAGTTTCTCGGTCTTGACAACTACAGGTCTTAAGCGTCTGTTGAAAGATTATATCACCGCGTTCTAAGTAATGATTCATTTCCCCTTGCTTACAGAATCCGCTGCATTGATTTGGCCACTTTTCAATAATAACAGTTAAATATGAGATCCGGTTGAAATTTGAATGACATCAAAATTCATGACTAAAGCGTATTTTGTAGCAGGAACTGCCTTTGAATAATTTCAGTGGCAGTTAGCTAGTATGAACATATCTAAGCGCCTAAACAAAATTTCAAAGGAGATAATGTATTTATGTTTGTGACCGCAATAATTAGAAAACAAATATTTTTTTAAATAATTATTTTGTTCTTTTTAATTATTTTTTTCTGGTAAAATTGAAGAATTTTGATACCGATGAACCAAAAATACTTAATGCTTACCTTACGATTGTCTTGCTGTTTCCTAAAATTCCACGTTAAATGAAGAAATGTTTCCACAAAAAAGCAAAATGATGGTTTTTTTTCTATTTGTTTCTATTGGAACGAGAAATAATTACCGTAGTTTGTGAAATACATCACATTTAAGGTGAAAGCCGTGTGTTTCAGGATCAAAAGTTGAGTGGCTCAGTAGTTTTGCATTAATTTTTTTTAGCTATTGTTTGCCACTCAAATCATGTTTAATCCCGCGATCATTTTAACTAAAATAAAACGTTAGGATTAACATTTCTGAACTGTACATAAATAACATAGGGCGGAGGGTAAAGTAGTCAAAACATGTCAAAATAAATCGCTTTAGATGTAAACTCTATTTTAAACTATCCATTGCTGTTTTAAATACGTTGCAATGCTGCCACCACTGGATAAATTAGACATATTACGAATGATTTACACCTATGGCACTCTTCGTACTCTATATTTTATTCTTGCAGTATTATTTACAAGGGGTGTGTAGGTGATCCAATCATAAAAATCTTTGGCTAACAGTATTCAATGCAGAGCAGCATTGGATGACAGCATGCAATGGAAAATAGCAGTCGATGGAAAATAGCAGTCTGTTTCAAACAACTGTATTTTATTGGTTGTTTTTTTGTTTTTTTTGTGCGAAAAACTGGGTAAATTGCCCTAAAAAGAGGTCCATAAACAATGTTAAAAAAATTCCTTGAAGATCATAGACTTTTGGCTGGAAAAAATGGACGATCCATTTTTATATAAACTAACGAATGGTCATGCGCAGAAAATAGGAATATTGCACACAATAAGAGACAATGATATAAACACAAGCATCTTTTACTTTTGATTTAATACTTTTAATTATTTGGAATGTAATGAGGTAAATATAACATAAATAATTCTTACCCATTTCACTTAAACAGCAAAAAGTTTAGGAATGTACAAGTCAATATAAATATGTACACTAGTATATAAATATTATATATAGTCAGCCGTATAAAGTAAGCTAATGTTTGATTTCTACTTTTAACACAACACACATCTTTCCAGTGTACACGCGCCCTTACATTTTATAATAAAAGCTATGAAGAATGAGATCATGAAAAGAAATGCATTTTGGCATTAGTCTAGGAATATATAATGACAATTCACTAAATACTACATGTCTTATTTTTGTATTAGGCTTCTTTGTGTATATGCCTGCCTAAGAATTAACAGTCAGGTTTAAATTAATAATTCTTTTTTCCCCAGGCACACTCAGACTTTTTGCATTGCAAGGAAAGAACTTTATAACGTAATTAGTTCATTAGTATTAAAAACTAGTAATAACATAAAAAATAGTTTAACTTAATTGGAAACAGAAGTGGTTTTTTAAAATTAACTCTGTTTTAGGTTTTTGTTTGTTTGTTAATTTGTTGGAATATATTGTATAGGCATATGCACAAATGATAAAATGGGTATACAATATTTTTTAAAAATACTATGCTATATAATGTTTACCATGACAGACATAAAAACTGTTGAAGAAAACTTTATTAACCATTTGACTTTTGGTTTTAGTCGGGTGTATATGAAAGAAGCAGAGTGGTTTCTGGAATGTTCTTTGATTGGCTGGCAGAAGTTAAAATATCATCGTAGCTATTGTCTTAACTAAGGGGAAAATACTTTTTTTAAACGATTCAAACAATCTATAAACATCGATATATAACATCTTTACATACAAAATCTTAAATATTAAATGTAAGTTTCTTACTTTAAATTGTTACTTTTGCATGAATGCCTTATGTTAAGAAACTTTTAAAAATGCAATAATTTTACATTGCATTTTAGTTTCAAAATGCAAACTCTTCATTCAGTCCGATATTCAAATATAACAATAAAAACTTAACCTTTCAAAATGATCACATTCATAAGAAAATTACCAAAGTCAGATAAAACATATTTCCATTTTTGGAAAAATAACAAAGGTACACATGAGAAAACCAAACAAATGTACACAACCATATGAGTTTATCTGTGGTTTATCGAATTCTGCATAGCAGTAGATGTATAAATTTCTTCTTTCCGTGTAAATATCACAAATTTTTAGCCATTCATAGATACAAGGACACAAATAACCAAGCTGAGAAAAAGGTGCATGGAATGATGGAATGATTTTTCAAGAAGTTTAAACAAAGCAAGTTCAGCAGTAAGTATTGAGGAGAAAATGTATTCCTTTAAACAAATATGAAAAAATTACATTTGATTCTTTATATTTCATAATTTGTATAATTATACTTTTTTTTAAAAAGCAAATGTTTTTTTATATTACTGTTGCCATAATTAAATGCTGCATTTTAAATGTAAGATGATTTATGTTAATTTGTAAGTATTAATAATATTATTATTAATATGATTATAATTATTATTGATTTTAAATGTAAATAAGGCACTATAGCTGTATTAACTGTCTCGATAATCATATATCAGAAATATTCAATGACATTAATAACTATGTTACAAGATATACCCGAAGAAAAAAACTAACAAATGCACCTGATTGATAATTTTTAAAGTGGTTTTTATATTTAGAAATTCCGTAATTTAAAATCCTATTCATCCAATGTTTTTAATCTCTACTTTTCAAATTTTTAAAATATAGCCTTTAATCAATACAAATTTCGCATTTGTTGTAAAGAGTAATTCCTTTATTTCCCTTTAATGTAGACTAATTAGTGGAAAAATAAGTTAATTACCTATGGTACAGGTGAAAAGCATGTTTAAAAAAAAATATGTAGCAAAACAGAATAAATTATTTCAAATTAGCCGTATTTAGAAAAAAACAACATTTTTTCGCAATGTTTAGGAGAGTACCCTGTTGTTTCAAACAATGGAAGTAGATATCGCCATTTTTGGAGGTTATCAAGTAATAAATTTGATTTTCCACACATTGGCTTTAAGATGTTCACAACGTATTATAATACAAAGAAATTAGGCAATAATATATTTACAAGAAAGAATATATCATATACTAAACGCTGGCAGGTATTTAAATTTAAAAGATGCCAAAGTTCTAAACACATAATTTGAAAGAAAATAATTCAAATGTTCCAATCGCTTTGCAAAACAAAAGATCTTCGTATTGTTATTAATGTCTTTGATAACGTAATGTAATTTATACATAAAAGAATTATTGTAATACATGAAGGGAAAGTGGAAATAACTACAGCTTTTATAAAAAGGTAATTATGTGCACAATTGAATCTTATATTTTTTAAATACTTAGCTGCCTTAAAATATATAATTTGAAAGAAACGAAAGACAATTATTTTAAAGTGTGCAAATCAGGTATAGATAATGTGCCAAGCCAGGACACTTATTACGTGATCTTTTTCCACACAGAAATATACAATTTAATAAGCCTAGTTTTATGTTACATTCGAGACTAGCTCCCTTTGTTCAATGAAAACTATATTGTATTGACATATACATATGAAATAAAAGTGTGCTTGTTTTCCAGTAATATTGTTTTCAGTTGTTTGTTCATAGTTTACTAATGGAAATAAATGAGTATAGGATGAAATTTAAATGGCATAATTACATTTACTTTGTACAAAGTAGATTTGTGTCATAAAATTGAGAAATCAGCTATTGACTTTATTTTCTTCTCTTGCCCTACACCTGTTCTCTTTAATATTGAAACAGATGGAAAACGAATCGACAGATGTAAATAAAATGTAATGATTTTTTTTTAAATGTGTAAACTTATCCAAGTGTGTGTGATAACATACACAATGACAATGTAACGAAATTTTGTTTTACTGACAAGTTATGTTTATAATTAAAATTAATTATATGGAGAATACTGGCAATACCTTGACAATGTGTTTTTCTAAATAAACAGAAAAAAATACATAAAATAATTTGCTACAGCAATGTGATCATAGAACTAAAGATCATCACTACTTTCTTGTCGGTTATATCAAACTTCCAGACAACCACTTGTTTTTAAAAACAGCTCAACTTTGAATCGTTTCAGTTTTAATAAGTTTTAAAGATAGTCCCAATACGATGACGTATGTTCGTGACAAAGGTAAGTTCTTTGCGTTGCTACCAACACCCTTGAAAGCTGAGAGAATTGACTTCAACGTTATAGACCACCTTGAGAATGAGTCAAACGTGAGATTTAGCAATAAACTGTAGCAGGGAAGTATTGCAGTAAGCTAGTTATAGTGGGGAAGTGCGGGTATATCAGCAGTAAGCTAAGACAGTAAGCTTTTGAAAGTTTTGTTTCTCACAGGGTTGCATACAATTCTCCAATGAAATGTATTGCAGTCGAACTAAGAATGTTTTTTTATAGCTTTTTCGTGGCTTGCTTTCTTCTCGGTTATTTAGTTATTTGGAGCATGGAAAATCCACCATTCGTCCATTTCACAACCATTTTCGTTTAAATTGCCCACAAGTCCGCAGGTTAATAAAAAATAGTTTTTTTTTAAAAAATGAGTTTTACAGCCTTGTTCTGAAATTCCATTGCTGTTTACGTAATAGGGTACAGTCGATTTGTCCTTTACCGGTCTTTTACATCAGCGATCCATCAGCAATCTGCCACGATCTTGTGCATGTCTATTCATTGTGGTATTCCATAAATACCCTTTTGGAGCCAGACATGTTATTAGTACGAACCTCTATTCGTGGGATATCTGAGTTTCCACACCACTCGACCCTGACCCGTAGTTCGATTATCTCCTCCTAGTATTCTGTTCTAACACACGTCATGAAAGGTCCCGTATTGTTTTTGTTGAAAAGCAGAATGGGGAAGCCACACTTCTTACTGGGTCGTCATTGTGATGAGAATGATTGCAGTGGAGCCCACTTCTTATTAACTTCCCATGCTTTAAAAGGAGGTTTGGGGGGGTGGGCGGGTCCTATGATGACGGAGGGTCAATCTCAATTAGAATAATCTCATAATCGTTTTCATCATTGAGAACATTCATCTCTATGATAAATGTGGACTCGTGGGAATAATGGCGGACAATGTTGTCGTCAAGGCGAACTAGAATTCTGTTGAAAATGAAAAAAAAACGAAATTTTATATATTTTTTACAAATTATATTTTTATAGAAAGGATTTTAGAAAAAACAAAGACGGCAGCAAATTATCTCTTGTAAATAAAACCGGAAACTCGAGTTTAATCGTGGTTGTGATGCTAAAATCATTTAACATTTTTCATTGTTAACCTCTATAAAATCAACAGTTAACTTACCCCTTTCTTGACTTCTTGTAGAAGTTCTTCACCTTTGATGGTGAAATTGAATATTTCTGTTCGATCTGAAAGTAAAGAGGAATTTTAGAATAAATGTTAAACCTAATCTGGATTGCATGCTGTCATATTTTCAAAATGTATGTAGTAAAGTGAATCAAAATCAAGGTAGTAAATTTTAAGCCACTTATTTAAGTGTTAACATTGGATTTCAGGTGAAGATTCTTTGTGTACTCCTTTCCATAGCTCTCTTCTTCAGGTCGGCTTCACACAGCTTCATATGAACATAGGAGAATACACTTTCTGCCCGTGTCATTCGAACAGAGCACCAAAATATGTCTACCTCTGTCAATTTTTGTTACCTCCTATCATTTATCGTCTAAAATTTTTTTGCTCTTGTCGCATAAACAAAAGACATTAGCACTGCAAACATTGAGTCAAATTAACATTACAAATTAACATTAAAAATTAACATTAAAAATTAACATTATAAATTAACATTACAAATCAACCACAATTCTAAACTTTCCAGAATCAGATAGATTAGTTGAAAGAAACAACACAAACTCACTGGACACCACCAATTATGTACCTACCGATCTTAAAAGTCCGTGTAAAGTCGGGATCTCAAGCATCAACGCCGTGTACACAACTTCATGATGTTCTCTGACATACAACAGAACTGGAGAAATCAAAATGGGAAAATACGTTAATAAGCAAAAACAATATAAATTTGCCAATATAAACTTTAACTATCACACAAGTTTATTAACTGTGAAGTAGAAGGATTTTAAAAGTTAGTTTTTATTGGGTTCTTTTTCTTTTTTTACGTTTTTTTTTGTTGTTGTTGCAAAAGGAACAAGCTCTTTGTACTTATGTATTTATAGTTTTAGTAATTTAACTAATGAAGTTACTGGTGTCCATTATATATCATTTATAAAACTATCTACATATATTTAAATTTTATCAGTAAACCATAAAACATTAAACTTTTTACTAGGGCTGCGGAAATTAACGATTAATTTCTCGATTAATCGTTAAATTTTTTTATCGATTAAAATTATTTTAATCGATAAAAATTAGATTAAAATTATAGAAAATATTTATAATATTTTTTTTAAAAATTTATTAATAAATAATTAATTATTAATAATTATTAATAATTTAGATATTTTTTACGTACAAACTTCTCCCGCGTAATATTATAATTTATTTTATTACTACATGTGAACCGGCAGACGAAAATAAAAAATGGCTGACAGCATCAGCGCAGTTAAATTTAAACATATAACTAGAAAAATGAGCAAAATTATTTTTTTAAGCTATCTGCGGATGGCAAAGTCGAAGATGGTGAAAAAGTTTACTGTGTTCACTGCCATAAACAATTCTCTTTTAAAGGATCAAATAAATCGCTGACGTACCACCTTCAGCACAAACATCCGATCAACTATCAACACATTGTCATAAAATTTAGTTCAAAATATTCTTAATTTTCAATGTCCGTGAGAAATGATCAGTTTAATGACGTCATAAATTTCTATTTTTGACTTTAATCGAAATTATCGATTAATTAATCGATAATTTTTCAAAAGTGAACAATTAAATTTAAATTAATCGATAACAGCCCTACTTTTTACATATTAACTAGTAAAATGGTGAATTGGTTTTAAAAACTATTTGTATTTCAACTCTTGACTAAAGAATTAAAATACAAGTACTAATAAAACTAATTCCTTTTGTTGACATCAATAACGCAGCCCTGTTTCAATTACCTTTTTGCGCATCTTTCAAATTGTTACTTGAGTCTCTCCTCGATCGCTTGGCCGGGCTGGATGTGTAGTACTCATCACATGAGTCTGGCAGTTCCAATGTGGTTTGTAGACTAGAAGGGGAAATAACACAGGCAACATGTTAGTTGATATCCATGGCAAAGAACAGAGTTGTTGCTTTTATAATAATTTATATCTAGTCGAAATTAAATTAATTAAAGTCCTTTAAAAATAAAATTAAAATAGACGATAAAGGAAAATAAAATAAATTTAATATTTGAGAGACAGTGTAACATAAAACATAATATAAAACTAGCTAGATTTAAGAAGTAGGGGGAAGAAATTACGAAGCATGATAGAATGATAATGTCTAGAGCAGTCTAGACCAGTGCTTCTCAAACTTGTTAGAATGGCGGATCGGCAGGTATTTTTTTCATTGCACCATGGACCGGTGCACTATTTTCCTTGCACTGACAATTTTTTCGGTCCTTTTTTTAGAACATCTGCGGATCGGCAGCGGATGGCCCAAGGACCGGCACCGGTCCGCGAACCACCACTTTGAGAAGCACTGGTCTAGACAATGTAATACGAAAGAATGATATTGAATAGACACAGTTCAAAGAAACAAATGATGGACGTATAGAAAAATATAGAGAAAAATTCGTGGACACTCTCATACCTAGATGTTTCTTCCTCTGAAGATGGAACTACCCCCAATGATATTGTCTGTTGATGAAGAAATATTTTAACATTATTAAATCTCAAAGTTGTATAGATCTTTGAAATATAAAACAAGTACAAATAAATAATAAGCCGAGTCAAACACAAATTCTATAAATTCAATCAACAATTTTCCTTGTGTAATAGTAAAGTAAAAAGCTAAAGTTGTCTTTATAATTTTTTTTTATTTGTTAATCGTAAAAATTTCCATTTAGTTTGAAAATACACCCAAAAAAAAGTTTTTAGTGTGTCATAAATATCCCTGTTCTGGTTCTGCTAAAAACAATTGTACTTTGTGTTTTTTAACACACTATATTTTTAAATCCTTTATATTAACTCGTGTTGTCTGTTTGGTTGATTGTTTGCTTGCTTGTCGGAAAAACGTTCGATTTTTAACCCACTTTCTTGTAAGCTAGCGAGCTGAAATTTTGCAGGCAGACTCGTGCCGATGATAAAAATGATGTATGCAAATTTCAGATTGATCGCATGTACTGTATTTAAATTATTTAGTTTTTAGTTTATTTTATTTATCTCTTTGTATCATGTTAATTTTTTGAGATAGAGTGTCGTGGTGCGTATTATATTGAACATCCTTTCCAGTCGCGCAATAAGGTGCGTATTTTATCGACAACACTGTTTATAAACCCTACGAGCAACCAAGCCCGTCCAAGGACGTTCCGCCACCGTTCGGTGGCATGTTGTAACTCCCCTTCAACAGCCGTCTCGACCGCATACATGTGCATCACGTCAAAAATACTATTCATTATAGTTAAAATAAATAACTGGTAAAAAAAAGAGCTTTTGACTATAAATCCCAACGAGCATAACTAAAAATAAAGTCTTGGAAGAAATACTGCACCAAAAATAACTCGTTTGGAACGGCCGCGTAAACTTGATATGATTGGCTGTAGGAGTCATGTGTGTTTGAGAGACCAATCGCTATCGATGACCGGACCGAACTTAGCCTTTTATTATATAGGATTCCTGATCGGTGCGCATTATATTAAACATGTTTTACGACACAACTACAATTTTGTATTTTTGGATGGTCTTGTGCTGCGTATTAAAATGAACATTCTTTTAGTTACGTCTCATACATAAAGGATTTATAGTGAAAAACTTAGTTTTTTACGTTTTTTTAAATTAAATCCTTTATATTAACTCATGGTGTCTGGTTGATTGCTTGCTTGTTTGCTTGCTTGTCGAAAAAACTTTGGATCGATTTTAAACCCACTTCCTCGTAAGCTAGCGAGCTGAAATTTTACAGGCAGACTCGTGCCGATGATAAAACGCAGTATCAAAATTTCAGATCGATCGCATGTACTGTAATTAAATTATTGAATTTTTAGATTATTTTATTTATCTCTATGTATCATGTAAAATTTTTGAGATCTAGTGTCGCGGTGCGTATTATATTGAACGACCTTTTTATTAATACTTTCCTGTTGCGCGATTTGGTGCGTATTATATTGACAATACTTTTTATAAACATATTCCCAATCGGTGCGCATTATATTAAACACGTTTTACGAGACATAACTAAAACTTTGTATTTTTGGATTGTCTTTCGTTCCTTATTATAATGAACATTCTTTTAGTTATGGCTCGTACATAAAGGATTTATAGTAAAAAACTTGATTTTTTACGGGTTCTTTTTAATTGAACTTCTAAAATGTAAAATGAGTATCAATATTGGATCCTAAACTTTTTTTCAACTGCGCAAACGTCAGTAAGTAGTAGAATTAAAGTAGCAAGATGAAATAATTTAGCAAAGTTAAAAAAGCAAATAACCACCATCACGGGGAAAAGCAACACAGCCAGAGGCGGCGTTAGGTAGGCGCGAAGCCTGGTGCAACAATGACCCCGCGGGTCCCCCCTAGATTAGATCAATTATTGCGCAAACTCAGTATTGCAATATCTGCCGGCTCTTTTGTTAGTAAAATAATGTCTCAAGTCTGAAACGCGGGCCCCCCCCTAAGCGCGGGGCCTGGTGCGATTGCCCCCAGCTGCCACCCCCCAAAGGCCGCTCCTGAACACAGCTTACCTGTTACTTTTTTTGGATCGAGAGTATTTCAAGTAAGCGAGATAAAATGAGAAGAAGAGAAAACCTCACTGACCTTGTGGATGAAGTCCAGGTTTTCGTGGAGAGGGTTAAAGAACACGGGGGCTGTCGTGACGTCAGCCATGGAGTAGAACTCTGATCGTTCACATGGTTCATGGAAGGATCCTTCAACTTTTTTACGACCTGCTAGTGGAAGAAAATTTTGATTTTTTACCATTTGTGTGGTGTGTGTGTGTGTGTGTGTGTGTGTGTGTGTTTGTTTGACTGTATGAATTTAGGCTGTACAAGATATGTTGTTTGTCTAAGTTAACAAGAAACGTAAGACATGCAATGCAGTTTATATACATTTATAATTGAAAAATTGACGAAAGTGTATATTTCGTAGATGTTGAATATACTTAAAACGATTTAAGTTGTAAACCTTCAGAAAAATTTGAAAGAATCGAAATAAAAGCTCATTGCTTTAACACAGGGTCGGTCACGCCACTTCTAGATGAACCCCCTTTTCAACGTGTGTTACCAAGAGTGATAGGTATAATTTTCAGCATTAAAATTAAAACTTTAGGCCCTATGTAATATATGACGCGCCCTGAAATGAGCGGCCGTATTTAAATATATACGAGGCCAGATGAAATATTCAGAGGACCTCTGCAATATGAGATCCTTCAAAATGTATGAGACCCCCAATGTGGCCCCGTTAACTTTATATGTTGTCTATGACCGCTTGAAATGTAGAGGGCTTCCAGATATACATTAGCCCCCCCCCCAAGAACTACATTAAGCCCCAAATATTAATGCATCCCGATTATTCTGCGGCTAGGGGTCATCAAACATTTTAATTGGAGGTTAATTTGATTTATAAAATTAACAAAGTGAGTGGTTATAGTAATTTTCCTAACATATGGTTTACGAGGCATTAAAGGAAGATACATTTTCGGACAATTTGTATACAATGCTCACTACGAAAATGAATATATATGTTAAATTTTTTATTTAAAGCAATGAAAAAAAACCAACAACAACATAACAGTGCATAAAAATATGAGTAAACCATCATATGACAAACACGTGATTGAAAAAAAAACAAAAAAACTCAAGGTAGATCACCCACCCTTACTTTTCGTGGCCGCGGGAGCGTTGCCGAGGTCGTCTGGCTTACATTTGGCCACCCTCCGCCTCTCCTCGTCCCTTGTCTTGCGCTCGGCTCCCTGTTGACACAAGTCAGTAATGAATGAACATGTCACCGAAGATCTGCCTGGCCACCGCTATTCACTCCGTCACGTCATTAAAACACGTGGACAGTTTTCAACACATAATCATATACATATAAAAAATTCTAGACTTTCACGTGGGCCACCATGCTGAGATGTGTCGTCTGCTTCAGCAATTTACCGTATGGGAAACGATAAACAAGCACGTAATTTAAAAAAAAACTTTTTAGCCGTATTATTGCATTTTTTTCTCCTACTTCAACTATTCAATACAAAAAGAATGGGTTTAATCATTTTATATACAAGTGCGCGTACACGATAAGGTATATTGATACTGAAGAAATGGTTGTGCAATGGAAATCTCTCCAATTACAAATGGTCTTTAAAGTAGTTTGTGCATGTAGAGAAACATGAATTGTATGCGCGAGTGTGCTTATCTAGTGAATTAGTTTATATTTTCATGGCCTACGCGATGTACTTTCAGGGACAGGTTGATAGAATTGATGAAACTATTATTTGAAATATTATTATAAATTTTCTGTGCGTGTTTGCGAAATTGAGAAGTTACGAGATGGGGGGGGGGTGGGGAACAATAGCTAAGGGTGAAAAGTGTTTGGGAATTCTTGCTTAAATACTTAAATGTAGAAGGAAGGGTGTTATGAAATAATTTCATAGCTTGAACTGTAGTGTTGAAATGTGGTGATAATGAAAAATTAACGGTTAAAAAAATAAGTAATAATTGATATTTGTTCAAGGGAGCTAAGAAAAAAAATGTTAGGAAAGGGAATGAAACATGTGGTTTAAAATGAAAAGGGAAAGTTTTCATATTTTATATTCGTGGAACATGGAGAAAAGACACTGATACATTAAGATAACTCTTCGGATTATTTAATTTGAAAGCTCAAGAAGAATCCTTTAAAATATTTATAACAACAAAATTTAAAAAATAATTGAAATAAAATAACTAATGATGTATCTATAACTATGGTAGACTTACATTAGCCCCATATCTTTCACTCATGAAATGTGACAATGTATTGTTAAGTCCTTTGCCCTTCTCCACTCACCTTATCACAAAACGCCTTTATTTGGGAATATCCCCTGTGTACTAGGGTGTACTCCTTTAGGTTCTGCTCGTACGTGTCTATCTGTATGTGTAGTGGTATCCCCTTGACCCCCCTTCTGGTTACTGAAATCAGTGCTAAGACAGTGGACGGCGATGTTAACCTGGTAGTGGGCGTAGAGAAAAATTTTTTGAAAGATTTGTACAAATTATTTTGCCACTTAATTAAATTTAGAACTGTGGAGTTAGATAAAAGAAAACTATAATTTCTATATCAAGCATAGGGGAAAAAAAAAGAAATTAAATTCAATTAAAATAATGAATCAATTCCGACTGGTAGATAAGTATACTATTAACTAACCTTGACCGGTCCATCCATGGGGTTCCACTTGACAACCACTGCGTTAAAGGCAATCTCCTCAATATTATGGGGCAGAACACCCTGGCAGTTCTTGGTATCTGGAAGAATGAATGAAATCGAAAAGTTTATTTGACTGTTTTTTGGATGGAGCAAAAACTCTTGCTGTATAAAATAATGGCATTGAGATATTTGAGACAGTTTGGAGTAATTTGTTGTGAAGATGTGTCTTAGAGAAGATGGTTTTCTGTATAAAATAATGGCATTGAGATATTTGAGACAGTTTGGGGTAATTTGTTGTGAAGATGTGTCTTAGAGAAGATGGTTTTCTGTATAAAATAATGGCATTGAGATATTTGAGACAGTTTGGGGTAATTTGTTGTGAAGATGTGTCATAAAGAAGATGGTTTGCTGTTAAAATAACAGATTGAATATTTTTAGAAATAAATAACTGTTTTAAAAAGTAACTTTCTTTTTTTTTCCTTCTCATAGCCTTATTGTTAATTTAAAATATATCCCACGAATGAGATTTATCGAGCATTAGAATTTGACAGAATTCACTATTATTATTTGAATCTAAGTGTTACTTTGGATACAACTAAATCTACATTAAAGGACGAATTCTAAGAGTTTGTGGATATAACATTAACAATTCATTTTAAAAATTAAAAAAACTCTTAATCCACCTTTAATCCCAAACTCGAGATTTGACTACAATAAAAATTAATAATGTTGCGAATAGCAGTAAAGTAATGAGATTATATTGGGGAAAAAAACTGCCCCCCCCTTTTTTTTGTCCAAACTTTTCTTGTAAACATTCAAATTAAAAGAAACTAATTTTATTATGTTTTAACCCAATAAGTAAAGATACAAATCTGCAAGTCTCGATCTATAAAAGTCACGTGCCTATGTCGAGGATTCTCTGTTTGTAGCTGTGTTGTCTCCCGTGCCAGAACTCCCAAGCTTTTCTCTCCTCTTCCATTGATTTCTCTTCTCTAAACGTCAACAAAATGACGGACTGAGGAAACAGTGAGTGTAGATTTTAAATGTGGATCAAAACTTAAACTATCTAAGATTTTTAAAACTGAAATGTGTTCCCTAAAAGACTCATGCAAGATGCTACTTTATCAGAAGTAATAATGCAGACTCGGTGTAAGATGAATCAAAGATTTAATTTTGCATCATAATTGAAATAAAATTTTTAAAAATGGGATTCTTGCAGCACTACCAACATGGATTAATTATTTCTTTTTACGGACTTCCTAGTGATTTCGGTTGTATTTATTATGAATACTAAATAAAATGTACATTATACAATAAAACAAATAATATTTATAATTTAAAAAAAAACTTATTATCAACTAGAACCAAAATTAATTTGAATTTTAATTCAAACGTACCCATAACGTTTTTTGTTTGTTTGTTTTTGTTTCTTTGTATATCTGGGTGCGAATTGAACTTATAATTCTTCCAAAAAATACAGAGCTGAGTCTTAGCTCAATTCAGATGTAGGACCTTAAACTGAAGTCCATCGTGGGTTAGGTTGGTCTGTGTTGTTCAGATGCCAACCATACTCGAGATACCGATCAAATCAGCAACCACCTCAAAGGTTCATGAATGGGTTCAACGTTGTCGTCCCCGGTCGTCCCCGTTCGCCCCCCCCCCGGTGATCCACTGCCCCAATAACCGAAGAGATTTTTTTTTATTGAAGGTCTAAAAATAGAGCCGCGAATACTAAATAAACTGATGTTAGTGGTATCCGGGATGAACGACCTGACGCCGTAAAGAGATACAAATATTTCCAGACTGCTCGGTTACCTTGACAACGGCACATTTGAGGACGCGCTCCTGGCTGTTGAAATCCAAAGTTAAGCCGTAGTACTGACCTGGGGAGAAGGGAGATAACTCAATTTAGCCAAATGACAAGATGGTGAAAAGTGTTGAATAGTTAAAGCATCGGGTTGTTTGTCAAGTCGTACACTTGTTTATGCTACATAAAATAAACATTCTCAGACGGTTTACATCGCATGCAGTAAAAAAATTTTTTTTAAAAATACGATAACTTTTTATAGCAGAAATTCACTAGAAATGCAAGAAGTAAAACACGTGTAAACCCTTTCATATACAATACATGTTTTAAGTGTAATTGATGTAACGTACCAAATGCTTCTTCTTATATTAAACCGAAGCTTATGCTATATCGGATGTTAATTCAAAATAATAAAATGTCTTTTATTTTTGAGAGGCATGTTAACGTTCATTTATAATATAAATATATATATATTAGGGCTGCGGAAATTAACGATTAATGTCTCGATTAATCGTTAAATTTTTTTATCGATTAAAATTATTTTAATCGATAAAAATTCGATTAAAATTAAAGAAAATATTTATAATATTTTTAACATTTTTATTAATAAATAATTAATTATTAATAGTTAATAATAATTTATATATTTTTACGTACAAACTTCTCACGCGTAATATTATAATTTATTTTATTAATTTGTGTGGACCGGCAGACGTCAACTAAAAAATGGCCGACAGCATCAGCGCAGTTAAATTTAAACATGTAACTGGAAAGTTGAGCAAATATTTTGTTTTTAAGCTAACTGCGGATGGCAAAGTCGAAGATGCTGAAAATGTTTACTGTGTTCAGTTCCATAAACAATTCTCTTGTAAAGGATCAAATACATCGCTGACGTACCACCTTCAGCACAAACATCCGATCAAGTATCAACACATTGTCATAAAATTTAGTTCAAAATATTATTAATTTTCAATGTCTGTGAGACAGGGGAAATAACTCAATAAAAAAGTAATTACCTGTTTTTGTTACTTCCTTTGAAATGTTCAGTTTAATGACGTCATAAATTTCTATTTTTGGCTTTAATCGAAATCAACGATTAATTGATCGTTAATTTTTCAAAAGTTAACGATTAAATATAAATTAATCGATAACAGCCCTAATATACATAATAATGCCACTTTTAAACCATTTCGCAGAGTCCTGCCATACGCTTTTAAAAAGCTGCTAAACTTCTCATAGCTGATATTTATAAATCGTTACACTCCTTAACGTTTCTTCAATAAGTACTGAGAAAGCTGACCGCCTTATATTTAGCTTACTTTTGTTAAGGTAGGTAACCCTGTCCTCGTCCCGACGTTGTGTTGTTGAGATGGGGGTCTCCAGGAAATAGCTGTACCCGGTGTTGTTTTGTTCTCTGGGGAAACCAAGTGAAAATATGGATAAGTAGAAAAAAAAGATCATCGATTCTAAAAATCAAGATATTTGCGACGCGGTTATTTTAGTCTTTATTAGCTGAGGATATATTATTTGGTGATTAGGTAATTTAGAGCGAGCTTTTTAAACTTATATCTATTAAACACTTCACTCCATTTAATTTAAAAAAACAATCATAATAAAATCTCATTAAGATGAATATAACTTTTTCCCTCCAAAGCTGCAGTATTTTTTTTTAACAATGGACACCATACAAAAGATACACAATAGAAGCATTTAGAGTGTAGAAAGTGAATCGCGTTAGCTAATATTTCAGGACTATGTAAGATTTTTATTTGGTTTCAGCAGTTTTAAAATGAGCCGGGGAAAAGAGGTGTGGGAAGGGTAATTCATATCCCTTATTAAACCCATACTCTTTGGTAAGCGTACAACATGTACATTACTATGTGTACGTTTTTGATGCACATTTTAGTTTGTAAATTATGGAAGCCAGGGCCGGTCTTAGGGCCACTGTAACCTATGAGGCCGCAGTAGGCTCCGCGCTTTGATAGGCCCCGCCTATCTTAATTTTCACTTGTAATCCTTCTTTATTCCTTATCCCTACCCAAACTGGGCCCCACGCAATCCGTTTCGCATACTAAGCCGCATAGGGCCCGCAATTACTAAGACCGGTCCTGATGGAAGCTCATACTAGCATTCCTTAACCAATAGATTAAATAAATATTTTAAAAACATTTAAGAGAAAAAAATGTTTGTTTTTTTAAATTCCTCTACAGTTAAACCATTCAAAATGTGAAATAAGGATGTTAAACTGTCAATATCTTTGCTCTCCGTTAATGCAGTACCACTTCCGTACTGTAACTGGAAACTATTGTCACAGTATGGCGCGCCGTATACAGAAGACGACTAGTGTACTCCGTGTCAGCAGGACCCGGTGTAGTATGCAAAGTAACCGGCTTAAATTTCCCGCACCGTGAATGTCACCCGCAGTTACGACATAATCGTCCCATGGAAACTTTTCATTGGGCTCCCTGTGATGTGGCCCTATCGAGGCATTCGTTTTAATGCTGGAAAAGTAAACCGCGTCAAGACAAACTTTCACCCATCTTAGACAGTAAGGTATTTATGACCCGGGGTTATAACTCGTGTGTATTATTTTTCATAATTTTAACACACGAACAAATCATGCATTAAGATAGAACAAGAACACTACATTGTAGATAATTCACAGTTACCGACAATTCCCTTAGTAACAAAAGATTCTCTTTTAGCAGACAATTCACAAAGAGGCAGACTATTCACTAAAAAGTACAAAATGCACTAAATGACAAAAATGTCAATTATAAACAGGCAATTCAGCCAAGTAGTTGACAATTACCAAGAAGAAATTTCTCTAGCCCAGAATAGGGTGAGGACATTTTATGCTGGATTTTATGAGGAAAAAATATTATACGGCGGTGAGTGAGGTGCTCTTGGTAGGCCGTCAGTTCAGGCATGGAGGAAATGGCCCCAAACGTATCTGTCTTGTTTGTAGTCCAACTGTTGGGCGATTGTTTTGCCAAGGAGGAGGCATGTTAAAGAATTTTGTCAAGTTCTTTTTCGTTCTTGGAAGGGTGCGACTTTAGGCTGACGGGAACGGTTTTGGTTGCGATCATATTGATTGGGACCTTGGTGTCGGAACTATCCAGTGTTGAGGCCGACATGTCGTGACACGCTGTTAATCTGATAGAGAGTTCAATTTTAACGGCGCACACTTACGAGATGGTGAGGGAAAACGTATTTATCTTGAGAACCGTATTGTGTGTGCTGTGAAAACATGCGGCTACAAACAGGTTATAATTTATGGAGGTGCTACAGTTGTGATGTAGGGGAGACATTTACCTATATATATCCCCTTTACTTGTAGGGGATCATACAATCGGGGCGTTCAAAGGTCGCACGGCAGCCAAGGGATATCCCAGGAGGCAACGGGTAACTCATAACATGAGACAAATCTCAAGCCACACGATGTGTCAGAGGCCAAACATAACGATTTGAGGACCTTTAGATGCAGAGTGTTGTCAGGTGACTTTTTTTTAGTCAGACGTCCTTGTGTCCGTATTAGAAGTTTTAAGTTACACGAATAGCTCTTCGGGTATACACTACTGATTGCAAGATGTGCAAAGCAGAGGCGGAATAAACTATTCCTTTAAAGTAGGCAGGAGTATTTAAAAAAATATAATGATGATAATTAGATGGGTTTTGAAGGTGAACGGACTGAAAATAACAAATGCAAATTACGTATTCGTTTAATATTAACCGAGCATTTATAATAAAAAGCGATTACTTTTCTTTCCTAAAAGTCGTTGAATGTAAATTCGTTAAGTTTAAAATTGTTAATGATCCCTTAAAAATAAACATTTGATCGTGTTTGACCATTATAAGAAGGTATCTCAAAATTATTGGGCTTATCAATGAAACGTAGGAACAGCATTGAGATCTTTTAGTTTTGAAACTGCATCAGTAAATTTTGTATATTAAGACATAAGTAACCTATATTCATTGTTTGCAGTGATGAAGTTGAGACATTTAATGATTTGTGCTTGAGTTGTAGGGGGATCTTAAAAGAAAAAATACCCATATCCTAAGGCGGATTGGCTGAACGGGCTAAAGCCAGGGGCCCCCGATGATTTAGGGCCCCCAAACTTAGCATATTTTATAATAAATGTGGACAAATGTATACATGAATTGCTTAAAATATGATAAATTAATAAAATCTTATCTATTAAAATGATCTCTTTTCCCACACGATAGTCTTAGCAGTCAAAAAACCTGATTTGATAGGCTCAATAACAGAAATTATTTAAAAATATTATATATATATTTTAAATTGACAACCCTAAGCGAGCTCTCGTGGCGCAATGTGAAGTACCAAGGCTTATGGTGCAAGCGGTGGCGGGTTCGATCCCCGGGTGGGGGTGAATTTTTTTTCCATGTGTTTTTTAATTTTATAAATTGTCTTTTACTCTCAATTTTAGGATACCGGCAAAAAGTTATTTCTTCGAATTCGGTTTTTTCATGAAATATCATTTTGAATGAATATTTACAAGTTACAGTCTTATATTAGCAGCTAGCAATCATTTTATCTAAAGTACACTGGCTGGATAGGGCCCCAGTTTGAATTGCAGCCAGGGGCCCCGTGCAGTCTTAATCCGCCCCTGCCCATATCAATATTCTTCTTTAGTTTTAGAATGACTTTTCCGGAAGCCTTATATCCCAGTTTGCGTTCAAGCGGGGTTCCAATTTAAGTTAATATTTTATTGATAGTTTGCGGGTTTGAAATCATGACTTAGTTATAAAGACATGTACTTTGATTTCTTTTTTTAAAAAAATATTGTGTGCATGTAAAATATATAATGCAGCGCATAATAAAACTTAAAACTTGTTGCTGAATTTCTCCTTTTAGATTTAAATTTCCATTTAGAACGCACACTCGGCTTAATGCTTGGTTGAACAGCCAGTTTTCTCTTTGATACGAACTTGGTTACGATAGTAGCATTGCGTTTTATAAATAAAATAATGGATGCATTACAAAGTCGCAGCACAGCGATCCTACACTCGAGTTGGCAGCAGGCATGCTGGGAACCATGGAAAGTGATGGTCCTTAAGTCCTTGTGGGGCCCTTAAACCCGCGGGACATCCAACGGTTCAAATACACCATGGGACATGATTGACCTGTGTCACTGAGCCACTCCTACACCCCGCCCCAGCGCCTACCCCCAGCGTCAAGGTATAGCGACAATAAAAAGCTCCATATTCATATGAAAACATTATGTCAGATGAATTTGAGGGAATTATTTTGACTAAGAAATAGAAACTTTTCGACTCTTCAGCGGCAAGTTGGTCTTCAAACCGTAAAAGCGTGAACAAAATCTTCTCGTCTCAATCTGTGTGTCTGATTTGATGTGTGTCTGAGTGAGTGGTGTAAGTGAGTGGTGTAAGTGAGTGGTGTAAGTGAGTGGTGTAAGTGAGTGGTGTAAGTGAGTGGTGTAAGTGAGTGGTGTAAGTGAGTGGTGTAAGTGAGTGGTGTAAGTGAGTGGTGTAAGTGACTGGTGTAAGTGACTGGTGTAAGTGAGAGCTCCGTTTGTTAAATTTACTTGTTTAAAAAAGATTTTATCGGGCAGCAAACGACGGATTGAAGTTAAGTAATATTTTCCACGCCATGCTATGGGGAAAGGCTCGGCCGTGTATACATCAATGGGGAAAGGCTCGGCCATGTATACATCAATGAGGAAAGACTCGCCCGTGTATACATCAATGGGGAAAGGCTCACCCGTGTATACATCAATGGGGAAAGACTCGCCCGTGTATACATCAATGGGGAAAGGATCGCCCGTGTATACATCAATGGTGAAAGGCTCGCCCGTGTATACATCAATGGGGAAAGGCTCGCCCGTGTATACATCAATGGGGAAAGGCTCGCCCGTGTATACATCAATGGGGAAAGGATCGCCCGTGTATACATCAATGGGGAAAGGCTCACCCGTGTATACATCAATGGGGAAAGGCTCGCCCGTGTATACATCAATGGTGAAAGGCTCGCCCGTGTATACATCAATGGGGAAAGGATCGCCCGTGTATACATCAATGGGGAAAGGCTCACCCGTGTATACATCAATGGGGAAAGGCTCGCCCGTGTATACATCAATGTGGAAAGACTCGCCCGTGTATACATCAATATACACAGAAACAAAACGTCCCAATTAAACGTTTCCCCACTGAAATGAAACATGCACCGTCTAAACAAGCAAGCAAAGGCGTAGGTGCTTGGAAGATGCGCAGTAGAATGAATGATAGTTTTGAGATTTACGGCTTTAAGACTTTGAAATTTTAATTTAACGACGCGCCTTTGATCTTTCATTATTTTTCATAGACGTATTAAATTTAATGCGCATTAACAAAAAATGATTTGCACATCCACGTTTTCAAAATGATTGTAAAGTGATGCTTTATTACAGAGCCGTCGTTATATATCAGGCGTTTTTCCTTTGAAACCAAACAAATACATCTTTTGTTTTTGTCCCTCCGTTAATGGTAAGCAAAGCTTTGAACCTATTCAATTTTAAAAACAAATCTTCAACAACCACAACAACACCAAAAGAAAATAATATACAAAAAAAATAATAATAATAAAATAAAACAGAATAATCACTAATAAGCTTATTAAACTGTAGAAAAAGAGACAAAGAAAAACAAAACAAAACAAAAAAGGAATTACCTATTGATAGCCAGACTTGAAAGTTTATGAATAATTTTAAGGTCTGCAAGATTCAGAAATATCCCTTCTATAATTTCAATCGCAGTTTTCTAAAATTGTATGCTCAGAATTAGAATGTAAATTAGAAGTGACAACTGACACATTGGACACCCGGTGGTTGCACTGCTGGTGGTTCTTATGTATCGTTTGCACCTGAAGGTTCAGTGATTCGGATTTAAAGCACGCTAAGTCTTCAAAATGCGTGATTTTTTGACATGATTAAGAAACTCGACTATCCTATTTCTCTATTACTTGCAATGGAGAATAGTTTTGATGAAATAAGTACCTCGAGCAGGAAGTTTTTTTTAATTTAAATACAAATAAATAAATGTTCCTTATCTCAAATAAAACTTACAAGTCATTAGAATTGCAAAGCAATTTCTCAGATTTATTTAAACCATTATATATTTATTTCAAACCCACATTTTGTCAATTATTAAAAGTGTCGGATTCAATTCCAACTGTGTTTGTTTCTTCATTTTAAAAATATTTTTCCCTGTTGGAAATATTCCATGCAACGCAACAAGCAGGTTTTATAGAGCAATTGTAGACAATGCCAGATAGATCCGTGACTGAAAAAAATGCTGGGACCAAACACAAACCTTCCACTTAATCATCCCTCGCCAATTACAGTACAGTTAATACACTGTATGAGTATATAAGTCTATTTTACTTATATAATGATAAACATATAGCACACTAATGTTAACATTAAAGTATTATTTACTTGCTTATGAATTTGAAAGTCGCTCTATACATTTAACTGCTATAATGTTGAAATAATTGAATCTTTCTTTTTTCTTTATTATGTTCATTAGATATTTGTCTTTGATTTCTTTAGGCTTTACAGTTGTTTTTCAGTTGTTGTGGGCGCCCGGGGCATTCATCAGTTTCAACCCCTTACCTCACCTTAATTTTCCCGGAGA
This sequence comes from Ampullaceana balthica, assembly GCA_944989445.1. Classification (NCBI taxonomy): domain Eukaryota; kingdom Metazoa; phylum Mollusca; class Gastropoda; family Lymnaeidae; genus Ampullaceana; species Ampullaceana balthica. The sequence goes on along the minus strand of CALYLW010000574.1, from coordinate 974,696 downwards.
TCTATCACCGTGTTACAGTCTGGTCTCAAATTTATATCAAGAAATAAAATGTAAATCGCATTGGCCAAAGGACTGTAACTGATACAATATACCATCTACTCACAGTTTTTGAATTGCTGGTGACCTCGGCGTCATCTTCTCTGAGCTGGAGCTTGAGTATTGCCTAGTCAGTAGTCCCCCCGCCCCACCATTGGAAACGCCGCCACCTCCTGAAGATTTCTTCTTTTTGGGTTTGTCTTTTATTAGCCCGTCTACCGATCCGTTGGCTTGACTCTCCTTCAAAATCTGGCAAAGTTAAAAAAAACACATATTTGTATGCAAAATTTAATAAATATCAATGGGATGTGTCTACACACAACCAAAGCCATGCTGTTAAATTTGTTATGTAGCTATAATATAGAAAAGTTGAAGGTATCATTTTGCGATTAGATTTCCCTTCTGAAGTTCTTTAAGCTAAATGATTCCAAACGGCTTTAAAACATTCATTTCTGAGTACATAAATTTTCGTTTTTTATTATAATAAACGATGATTCATTTAATTTAATATAAAGACTAGATATTAAAAAAATATTATTCTTAAATTGAACAAAATAAAAATTATTTCACATGCATGGGATCAAGAACAACATTTGCTTAAAATGCACGTTTTGATATTTGTTTTTCGAATTCAAGGGCTAGTATCAAACTTTTAGCTTCTCAAGAGAACATTCGGCATTCCTCTTATGTGGAAATTAACAACTTCTTCAGGTCAAACTCACCGTATTAGGCGACAGGCAAGGCTCGTGAAATCCACTATCCGGGGACTTCATGTTGTAGCTATCAGGGCCGAGGAAATTTTGAAAGCTGTTGCTGTGGCAGTATTTTGAGTGCTGCTCGTAACATTCCAACACGACCTGTTTGTCGGTCTCTGTCAGAGGGCAGGTTCGGACCCCGGGGATAATAGTTGTAGTAGCTGTTGTTATTATTGTTAATCTGGTTCGTGTTGGTCAGTTGCGAGTGTGTGTCCAGCTGCATGGGCTGGAGCTGGAAGTACTGACCCTGGGATGACTGGACAATCATGGAGTCCTGAAGCGCCTGTTCGTTCGTGCTCTGGGCGATGTGGTGGTGCCGGTGGTCGATCTGCCCGCCGTACATCCCGTGGACGGGGTTCGTTACCATGTTGACCAAACCGTGCGAGTCGACTTGCGACATGGGGTCGTCGCAAGTCGCCATGGTCACCGCCACCATATTGTTTCCACCGTTGGAACAAGAACTCATGGCGAGACCGGAGCAGTTGCTGAGAGCGGCGAGCTGGCTGTTGACTAGCTCGGCGTCGTAGGAGTAAGGGTGGTCTATGTATTCCATGTAGTTGTTCTCCTGCTTGATGGCGGTCATTGGCGAGTACTTTCCCTCGATGACCAGTCCGTTCACGTCCTCTGTGAGAAACTGTAAGCTGTGGGCAGGCATCCTCTGGACAGATTCCTCCGCGATTTGCCTGGATCGAATCTTATCCGACAGCGCCTTCTTCAGCAATGTGTTTTCTTTGACGAGTTGATCGAGGTTGGCCGCTGCATTCTCCGGGTTGCGATCGTCTTCCGGAAGTAGAGTATCTGGGAGAGTTGCAACAACTATGGCCGGGGGGTTAGAATTCGGGCTGGAAGCGGTGACTATGGCACTCAGGAGGTTTGGAGATGTGTCGTTAGACGAAGCCACCACGGTGAGCAGCTGAGCCTGCGTGTGAAACGTTTGGTAGCTAACGGCCTCGGTGGTCTGGACATCACCATCCGATTGTTCCTGGGGATGAATGGCCGGAACGGCGAGTGAAGTGTTGTTTAAGAGTGATTGGGGATTACTGGTCGGCGCGACGCCGGCGATGTGCGCGGGGGTGGGTAAGCTAACCCCCCGCTGATGTCCCTCCCCGGCGGCTGAGGTAACGACCGCCCCTTTGCTTTGAAATTGATGACCAGGCCCGGAGAAGACGCCCGCCCCTAACGGCTCCCGATGACCGTAGGGATCCGCAGCATCTGTCGTCACTGTCCGCGATGCCCCTTGTTTCGCCGGCCCGTTGGTCGTGCTTGTGACTGCATCCGTCTTGGCCCTCGACCTCCGAGGTGCCCTCCTGCCCTCGCCTCGCTTTTGATGGGACGCTCCTGTGCCCTGTTGAAAAGAAAAAGAGATACACATATAATTAGAGTTGGTTGTGGGAGGAGGGGAGGGGGAGGGGAGGGGAGGGCGGGAGCGGGGTGCGTCAAGGCGTAGTTTAATGAAGAGCTAACTAGAGGTACACAGCGAGTGATTGAGAGGAACAAGCCAACGGCGTGATAGCTTTGATGTAACATGGAAACAACTGAGCCGAGGGAGGGACGAACTTAAGGAGAAACGGTGAGAGAAAACGGAACTAAAACATTTTGAGGTAGAAAAAAATAGTCGAACGCAAGCGATTAGCAGGGGATAGTAGCGCTCTTTCCACTGAGGCACACCGATTCATTAGTTTGAATTGTTTTACGTCACCACGAGACGTTGTAGCAGTGTTTGACCCATGACTCGTGATCAAAGACGAGCTTGGAGTCGGGGATTTGTTGAAGTGACGTCACTTTCAGTCTCCGTCAACAAACTAACACACAAAAAGTGCCCATTGATGTTTTTTTTTCTTTCCTCTTTCTTGCAACTATGTCTATGGCGTTGAAAGACATTTCTGATACACATGTTAAGCTTAGACTTAGATGAGGTCAAATCTGTGACTGCCATGGACTGTTTAAAGAATCTTACTTTAGATGGACAAATCGTCTCAAATATCAGGCCTCAATTTGAGAGGTGTTTGATTTTCCGTATGTAAGTACTGTCAACGTAAATTATTAAGTATTTTTCATGATGAAACAAAATGCTAATGGATGGGAAAGTTATTTTTGATGATAATCCACAGCAATGTGCGATATTAGAAAGAGCTATAAAATATGTTCAAGTAAAGGGTTGAAAGTGACGAATATAAAGCGGTAGGCAATGATTATCAGTGTTCGGTAAAGGGAGAATTTAAATGGAAGTTAAAGGAAGCCATGATTCAAAGAAACATTATGTGGTAGATATTTGACATAATTATATGGTACACAATTACAGAGAAAATTTCATACATTATATGGAATACGTGTCGGGAAATCGCAGACTTTATATCATGGCAGACAACAAACATTCAATAATTGAAGACCCATCTCATGTAGCTATCTTTTTACTTTAAAGGATCAATATCGATTTAATTTGCTTTAAAATATTCAATATGTTTTGCACGTTCCAGAAGGTTCTTTAAGTGCGTGACCTCCTACTAGAACACAAAGTAGGTAACCCTCTTGCGCCTGCGCACTAACAACTTAATGGGTGACAAAACAAGCTAACATCCCAATGACAAAGCCTCGCTAATCACCCATTAGCCTAACTAACGATAATTGTCGTTGTTGTAATCCTTGGAGAAAAGTCTTCTCGGTGTTACTCTCATAAAGCGACATTTCATCAGAATGGGAACAACTAACTTGCACTTGACGCAGTTTGTAAGTGTCTATGCTATGTGAAACAAATTTAAAATGTTTATTGTGCATAAAAAGTTGTTTTTTTTTAAATAATAATAAAATAGGAATCAAACGCTTTTCGAAAACGTTTTTCTCATAGAAATGTGAACATAATAATATTTAAGAAAACCTTTTTTTTCTTTTTAAAAACTGAATTAAATTTGATTACATAGCTACTGTATTTGTTAAAACTCTAATACAATTTTTTTAAAACATATAATTCTAGCGCGACATGTTTACCGAGTAGATTCTTGGAACTGTTTTTAAAAACACGATCTCACCAAGTGCATCTGTGTATTTAATTCAGTGTTTCTCAAATAGTGGGGCGCCCCCCCCCCGTGAGACTCCGTATAGGGGGGCCCGTTTGACCGCTATGTAGCGGTGTACTTATAACAATTTTATAGACAAATGATACTATTTACAGTCGCGAGGGGGGCGCGAAATATTTTCTTTCTTCCCGGGGGGAGGGGGGGCATGACAGAAAATAATTGAGAAACACTGGTTTAATTGGACGCCCATTTCTGTAAACCATTATAAGACATAGGGATCGGGCTAGGTTTGTGAGGGGGGGGGCGTGGGAGAAATACAGATCAAAGATTCAGTCAACAACAGCCATGATCGACTGGCGACCAGGGGACGATGTTTCAAACACAGGACATCAGGTCTTTACCGCCCCTAAATGAAAATCTGCACTTCACCAACCACACCAGCCATACCAACCACACCAGCCACATTAACCACACCAGCCACACGACCCACACCAACCACACCAGCCACACCAACCACACCAACCACACCAGTCACACCAACCACACCAACCACACCACCACACCAACCACACCAGCAACACCAACAACACCAGCCACACCAGCCACACCAACAACTCCAGCCACACCAGCCACACCAACAACACCAGCCACACCACACCAACCACACCAGCCACACCAGCCACACCAACAACACCAGCCACACCAACCACACCAACAACACCAGCCACACCAGCCACACCAACAACACCAGCCACACCAACCACACAGCAACCACCACACCAGCCACACCAGCCACACCAGCCACACCAGCCACACCAACCACACCAGCCACACCAGCCCCACCAGCCCCACCAGCCACACCAGCCCCACCAACCACACCAGCCACACCAACCTCACCAGCCACACCGACCACACCAGCCACACCGACCACACCAGCCACACCAACCACACCAACCACACCAGCCACACCAACCACACCAGCCACACCAACCACACCAACCACACCAGCCACACCAACCACACCAGCCACACCAGCACACCAACCACACCACCACACCAGCCACACCAACCACACCAACCACACCTGTCACACCAACCACACCAACCACACCAGCCACATCAGCCACACCAACCACACCACACCAGCCACACCAGACACACCAGCCACACCAACCAGACCAGACACACCAGCCACACCAACCACACCCAACCACACCAGACACACCAACCACACCAGCCACACCAACCCCGTCAGACACACCAGCCACACCAGCCACACCAACCACACCAGCCACACCAACCACACCAGCCACACCAACCAGACCAGACACACCAACCACACCAGCCACACCAACCAGACCAGACACACCAGCCACACCAACCACACCAGCCACACCAGACACACCAGCCACACCAACCAGACCAGACCACACCAACCACACCAGCCACACCAACCAGACCAGACACACCAACCACACCAACCACACCAACCACACCAGCCACATCATCCACACCAGCCACACCAACCAGACCAGACACACCAACCACACCAACCACACCAGCCACACCAACCACACCTGCCACACCAACCACACCAGCCACACCAGGGCTTAAATTACACGCCATCGAGCTAAGGTTTATGGGTGAGGATCACTGACTTCACGCGTAAGATGTTGGACGAGCAAGCGGGAGGAGAGGAAGGGGGACCCGACGACGTTTGAATGAATATATTTTTTTTGGTGCTGGTTTTGAATTTATCGGTAATTTTCATATATTTTATGCACTTTGTTTTCCCAGAAGAAATGTTACCTATGGTTCAGGTGACACCTTGGATCATGTGAATTCCTATATCGTGTGAACTGCCCCTTATGTCCGTTCCTAACCCCAAACTCCCTTTTATCATCTTCCTTTTCTGACACAACAAATAAAAAGCCTTCTTTTTTTACTGTCTTCGAAAGATGCAGAGCCACTACTTTGGAATTCCCTGACAGAAACATGCACTTAAGAATCGGCAAACAATTCATATTTTAAACAAGAAAAACAAAAGGCTAGTAAACACATTTTTACAATGTAGAGTGAATGCATTGACATACAGCTGCAAAGCAATTTCAGTTTTAATTCAAATTTGAATTTTTAAATTAATTACTTTTGTGTGTGATATTGTATTAACTTTAGATGAAAGTTACACGAACACAAATTTTATTTTAAAAAGATGTCTGTCGAAATTCAATTAAACACGACTAGATCAGCAGCACTCTTGATAACGCCTGAATGGTTTATAATTGTATCGTACCTTATGGCGAGTAAAGTAAACGTAAGGAAACGTCTCATTAGGTTAAATCAAATTAAAGACACGCCAGACTAAACAATAAAGCTATGTATCCGTATAAGGCAGGCATAAGGCTTTGGATCAGGTCGTAAAAGAATATCATCTTAATTAATGTGTGCAGTAGTTTGGTTGAATTTTGAACAACAAAACATCAATTTTTTATCACTATAATTGAGGCAGATTCTAAAATTCCGAATGACGTTGTTTTTTTTTACATAGAATGTAGTAATTTTATAATTTCAAACTACGAGATATTTACATAAAAAATCGTGTGGCCGACAGAAATGCAATGAGAGTTTCCCATCTAATAAAAGTGTTTGATAGACCGTGCATTAAAGTAGAGCATTGTCTAAGAATGCCAAACAAAGATAAGACAAGCCCATTATTTGGTAGGTCAATTTCCTTTCCGTTTAAGGTATAGTAAGTATTGATGTAATCAATTTGAGACGGGAATGGGGGGATGGAGGGTGACGATTACAAGAATATAGTTAAAGGGCGTGAATTTTTTTTGCTGTAGCACACTAAAAAACTGATAGGGGTATCATTTTTTTTTAAATTTTTATAAAGAAGTCAGTTTATTAAAGTGTCCATTTAAAATTATAACTTTATCAGATGGTTATTGCTAGTTGATGTCACAATTGATTGTCGTCTGTAGAGAGTAGTTAAAATAATTCTACCGATGGACATCTGTTAGTTTTAAGATTTGTTCCATGAAAGAAAATTGAATTGACATACATCATGTGACTATCCTTTGAAAAAGCAAATAAAAAAAACACAACAAAAATCCCCTGAACCCCACTCTGTACCGAAGTTCTCACATTTATAACTGTGGTGGCACTGGTCTGACCCTGGTTGTGTTGTTTAAGACAATGTTAGACCGTGTCGACACACCTCAGCCGACCCCGGAACCAGTGGACATTTGGCTCGGCCGGATGGATGACCTGGACGAGTGAGGCATGTCGGGAGTGTTACCGAAAATGACGAGGCGGGGACTTAAGGGAATTATTTCAAATTTCTGAAGGTTCATTTATTTCCATATTACCAGCCAATGTAATAAAACTAGTTTGCGTTTATTTAAGTTCACTTATGTGTAATATTTGAATGATACGAGATTTGCAAAACTGTTTTCTCATCATTAAATTATTTACGCTTCTATGTGTGTAAAACTTTATTGAAATTTCACACACACAAAAATTATAATACTAATAATAATTACTAAAAAATTTTAAAAATTAAATCGAGAAAATGAGAAAGACTTCTGTGCTTTTTTACCTAAAATTTTTATTGGAATAAAGCGGGACTTTTTGGTCTACTGGGAAAATACAAGAGCAAAACCAAATTTTGGGGAAATGTTCTATCCTGAATTTCTTTCGACACCCCCTCCCCCACACAGCCCAAAGATTTTAAAACTGAAATTTTGGTGGGGAAAAAATTAGGTGAGAAAGCTTGGAAAAAAATAGTATTTCTCTTATTTATATAGAAAACGAAAAACCTCGCCATGACGTATAGAGCGCTGACTGTTGGTTGCATGGCTTTCAACTCTTTCAACACTCGGAGCTTTATTTTCAATACCCTTAAGGAAGATAGCAGCGAAGCGAGCAGAAGAATTTTTTTTCTTCGCCTTTCATTTAATCTCAAGCATTCTGATTTGATGATCAACAGGCTTCCGCTCAAATAACGAAAACAGTAATTCAAAGGACAATCATTGCGCCGGGTCATATCGGGAGACCTAGATCCAAGACGAGTCTCTGCTATAGGTCGAAGTATTAAGCCAGCCATTCTCTTCTGTTGCGCTGTGTAGATTGTCTTTGAAATGGGATTAAAATGTAGCGTTATGGTTGATGATCAAGACAAAAAATGAACCAAAGAATGTATTTTTTATAATTTGTTTGTTACTGAAAGATATGTTTAAAATAGTATAGTATCTTCTTCGTGAATTGTTCAATGCTTTTGTAAAAAAAAATGTTGTGAAGAAAGGCGTTTGGTTTATATTTGGACAGCGAGAAAGGAATTTAACGGTGAAATAACTTGTAAATGGATGGAGTAACCAGAGATGCATTAATGTAGCAGATGGACGTAAAGAATGGCGAGTCGAAATTCATGTCCATTCCGGAAAACAAACTCAGCCCTCTACAAAGTATGGGCTGTTAAGAAGATATCTAAACGCTTGTTTGAAATTTCTATTATATTGCTTATTGGGACGTAGCTCTAAGTTACTGAATAGTTATATATATTTTCGGTACCTGGCAAAGTTCGTATAATTTTAAACGTTTTTAGAAAAAAAAATCAATTGTAGAGGTCAAATTCTCCATATAATTTACCAGTTAAGAATGGCGTATTGCATAACATTTATCGGCCATAATTAGAGATTTGTGTTCACACAGCCTTAATTGTCTGCACCCTGGTAGCTTTAATCATTTGCACCTCGACAGCAGGGCCGCCTTAACGCATAGGCCCGTTGGGCATTTGCCCGGGGGCCCACGAGCATAGGGGCCCCATGGGAATATGTCTATTTATATATATTATGGATTTTTTATTTTTATTCCTGTGGGAGGGGGGCTCACTATTTCTTTGCCCAGTGGCCCAACACTATTTCTTTGCCCGGGGGCCCAACACTATTTCTGTGCACGGGGGACCAAAATGGTGTAAAGACGGCTCTGCTCGACAGTCGTAATCTGCTGCACACATACAGCATTAATATTTGCATACAACAGCCTTAATCATCTGCACCCTTACAGACTAACTCCTCTTTACCCCAACTGCCTAGATAATCTGTACCCCAAGATCCTAAACTCTGTTCATCCCAAAATCCTAAGTCCAAATCAACAACTTCGACCTATTTCCCAATAAAATTCATACAAAAAAAATATATATATAAAAAAAATAAAGTACGAAACAGGGTCACTAAGCCTACAGGTGACACACATGTTTGTGACTGCCAGTGACCACCCTGGGGGGATACACCACTGACCTACTTTGAGCGGAGAGTAATAAGTGGTATTATCCTGCTTTCTTGTCCATGACGCTGAAATGATTGGACGGAGAAACCAAACAGAGTGGAACAGCGCCAAAGGATCGTCACTGGTCCGGAACTGCTTGAATATGTTGGCATCTTGTAAATAGATCCACGCGGTGTTCTTGTAAAGACGCTTCCCTATTTGAAATCCCTAAAGAAGTCTTTTTTAGTATTTCTCTTTTATTGCCTCTGAGATTTAAAGTAATGAAAAGGTCAAAGCAGCGTACAATAATTATTGTTACGACTTAATATGACGTGACGGCAGTCATACGTTATTCGCTAATACTTTTAACGCGAGAAGGACATAACAAAAAGTCGAGATATATTAGATTAAAACATATTTTTTTTCTTAAATAACATCCATGGATAGTTGATTAAACATCCCAAAGCCGCCAGAGGTGGGCACAATATACATTTAAAAAGTGTGGAGATTTTATTCACACAAAAAAGGGAAGAGAAAACATGATGTATGTAACAAGATGTGAAGATTTGGTACATTTAACAAGATTTGAAGATTTGGTACATGTAACAAGATGTGGAAAGTCGTTACGAGGAAAAACAAAATCAAGAGAGTTGGTAAATGTAGCATGATGCAGAGAATCGGTACATGTAGCATGGTGTACATGGTATACATGTTACAAAATGTGGATATTCGGCCCGTGTAACCAGATGTACACAGTTGGTATATATGTAACGAAATGTGGAGAGCTGGTACATTTAACAAATTTAAGACAATTGATATACATGTGAAGAGGTATAGTACATGTAACGAGATGTGAAGAGTGATAACACATCACAAAATGAGGGGATTGCTCACAATATAGAACATGCGAATAAAGACAAAGTAAACATTTGTTACATTATATAAACCGCAGAATAGATACACCTTATCTATATTAAATTGACCATATCATGCAACATCTGAGAACCGGTACTGCGGGCATCAGTAAGAATCAATGCAGAGTGCAACAAAAAGACTTGGTACATGGAGCAGGAATGAGAATCCTAGTAAAAAGATTCAACTTTCTCTATAGTTTTCAAATATTTTAGCGAAAGCATTTTTTTTTAAAAAAAGAAAGTTATAATTTTATAAAGTTTTGAAAAGGTTAGGGAGAAAAAACACGCGATTAATGAATGGTTAATCGTAAATTTGAGAGCAAACAAAACATCACTATTAAAACAGTAGAGTTCATAAGCATTACATAGTGGAGACTTATATGTGGAAAATAAAAGTTTTTCGTTTTACCTAAAAAAAGATTAACAGTAGAAAGTTATCGTTATAATGCAATGATAAATTCGTATTCAATTAGTTCTTTGTGTGATCTGATTTCTATTGATGAAGTCATGGGTAATAAATGTGCGGGGGTGGCTTTGAAAATTGGTGCCTGGGGATATCAACAGTCCATCTGCTCTCCGATTTGGTGGTGGTGGTGGTGGTGCAAATGGCAAATAACCAGGTCAAGTAGTTCTCCAGAAAACAGGGTTAAGGTTTAAAGTTTAGGTACGCAAGAACTTTAGTTAGTTCAAAAGCACTATAGAATGATCCAACTTTGAATATGGATATAAGTTATTTGCAACTCGTTTATATCATTGAAACTTACGTAAAGGGGTAACCGTATCACGGCCGTTAGGACCTCATTATAGAAGATCGTGTATGTAGCGGGCCAAAAATACACGCTTTACTAATTTTCATGAAAGAAAAAAAAAGTCAAAAGCTACATTGATCACAAATAAAGTAAAATAATCAACATCTTCAAAATACATGTGAGAATGTAAATGGACTAAGAACAATAAGACACTAAATGCACTCAGAACATAGTGTTTTTTTTTAAAATTGTTTTTTGTGTTTCCCAAAGCCTCGTGGTCGTAGGGGATTCTAATGTTTCCATTAGAACTTTCTAGGGGCTTGGTAGATATTGGCGGCGTCCATCTCCTCTCCACGTCAGATAGTCATTCATCAACATTTTTATTGTGGGCTTTAACGTGGGCTCGATCCCACGCCCCTCAGCTTGTGAGGCGAGCGCACTATCGACTTCGCTATCCAGCCACCTCACAGATGATCAGAGCAGAGTATCAGACCCTAAGTGGACTCAGAACAAAATGTATCAGACCTTAAATGGACTCAGATTTGAGTATCTGACCCTAAATGGACTCAGAACTGAGTATCTGACCCTAAATGGACTCAGAACAGAGTATCAGACACTAAATGGACTCAATTATATGAGGTCTAAGGAGGCAAAACCCGACAAACGCCGTGTAGCAATTTTGGGTCTAAGTTATAGTGCATATAAATCATGTGCTATTCATTTAAGGGCGCTATATTTTGGGCGCTATATTTTGGGCGCTCTAAATCGAAGACATTTATTTATTTTGAACAATGGAAGTTCATTTCAATCTGAACTTTAATTCTTTCATTTAAAAATTAATGAATACATACACATTATAGAATATTTTAAGATGAAGATTGACCTTGACATGTTATGTCGTTAGTTTACATTTCATTGCGCTTTAGCCTTTCATTTTTTTAAATTACAAAAATGTGTACTTCCACCATACTGTTTACATAACCTTTAATGAGGTTCAAGCGTAGTAGAGGATTAGCAGCCTAAAGACCCTGTGGGATTATTGTTGACTGGGGATTGTTGAGGTGTTTCTCAAGTGGCCTCTGAGGAGATTTTGACAGACGGGAGGACTCGACATCAGCATTCAGCTTTTTCCATAACGAGCCACGACGTTGCTGCGATCGCTGAAGAAAAGGCTACAAGGGAACGGGACATCTTTCATGCTGCCATTCAGAGCATATCGTGTTCACTGTAGAGAGTCCGGATTTGTGACAGTAGAATAGTCACAACAAGTTTAGCCAGGTTTGTACGGCGGAATTTAATTGGCGATTTCCCAGGGGAAGTAGAATAATATCTGATATTACGCATTGAAAACAAATTAAGCACAAGGTGCCTCCCTTTGATAATCTTCATGAAAACTGTTACGTTTTAAAAAAAGACTAGGTTATTATGCTATGTCCAAAATTTTACTATACTCTTCTATCATTCACTTTGTCTGTACACCCCGAATCCACATTTTAAAAAAAAAGCTATATTTATTTCACGTAAATAATATACTAGTAAAAAGTCATTTTAATATTGCAATTAGAATAGAGCAATAGTTTATTTTTGTTTTGTTTTTTTCGTCCAAATTTAGGAGTATATATTTAGTTTCTTGAAGCAAGTGCGTGCGCAACAGTTAAGAATAGAGCAATAGTTTATTTTTGTTTTGTTTTTTTTCGTCCAAATTTAGGAGTATATATTTAGTTTCTTGAAGCAAGTGCGTGCGCAGCAGTTAAGAATAGAGCAATAGTTTATTTTTGTTTTGTTTTTTTCTTCAAAATTTAGGAGTATATATTTAGTTTCTTGAAGCAAGTGCGTGCGCAACAGTTAAGAATAGAGCAATAGTTTATTTTTGTTTTGTTTTTTTCTTCAAAATTTAGGAGTATATATTTAGTTTCTTGAAGCAAGTGCGTGCGCAACAGTTAAGAATAGAGCAATAGTTTATTTTTGTTTTGTTTTTTTCTTCAAAATTTAGGAGCATATATTTAGTTTCTTGAAGCAAGTGCGTGCGCAACAGTTAAGAATAGAGCAATAGTTTATTTTTGTTTTGTTTTTTTCTTCAAAATTTAGGAGTATATATTTAGTTTCTTGAAGCAAGTGCGTGCGCAACAGTTAAGGACAGTTGCCGTTTAATTTGCCTCTCTGTGTGGTAGTTAAATTTTTAAAAAAAACATTGAATTTAAAAAAAAATGTTTTTAACATTATCTAAAACATTCCATAAGTTTGTCGGTGCTGTGCGTAGGTACAATGTTATAACAGTATAAGAGAATGTTTTCCTTCTCTACTGTTCGGCAATGTTAAAACATTTTGAACAAATTGTGTTTTGTCCTTGATATCCATATCCATATCCATTTACGAGCAAAACTAAAATCTTGGAACAAGGCTTATTTCTAAAGGAGACGCCATTTAATTTTTTTTTAAATTTGAGAGTTCGTATTGATACATAAATTGAACACACAAAAGATTGCTCACCTCTCTGACTGACCTTGACCTTTTCAATGCCCGACTGATGGTGGTCACCGCAAGATGTGACTCCGTTGAGTTAATAGATTGCCCCTCTGCGTTATCTCCTGCCAAGAAGTTTGTAAACGTGAACAGGGTTTCTGAGCCAACTCCGGACTCCTCCAAGGTCGTCACCATATCCTGTGGGAGAGAATCGCCATCTGGGGACGCCGACGAAGTCGGTGTTGGACTAGAGATGGTTTCTTGTTGTGTGTTGGACAAGGCCGGATCTGAGTGAGGGACACTGGAAACAAAAGAAATATGGGGAGAAAAATTACGTATGATTTTTTTTAAAAAATCTTATATAAAAAAAAACTATTTCAAAGCTTTACATATGACAGTTTTAAACTTGCCAGATAACTGTATATATTAACATTTAGATAGAAAGACTAAAAAAATCCAAATAAGATGCCAAGAAGACAAAGAATTCACGGGGGAATCATGACTCGTAAACAGAAATGTGACAGTCCGAGGACTCCAAGTTACGGCTGACACTAGATCGAGTGAAACTATTAGAAGCACTTCTCCCCGCTATCACTCGTACATCAAGCCACTGGTCAAGTGGCCATTTTGGACCGCAGCAATGCCCTGCGTCAACGGAAATTAAGGGAGACACCACTCGATCTAAGACAAGGGCGGTAATTAGCCTCTACCTGTCAGTTAGCAATGCTTCGGTGCGGCGTACATCGTTGTTCACCCCCGACCCCCTTAAGATACAAGAATGACGACTACCGGTCACTGACGACGTCACAGTTGTGATGGTTGTGGTTATTGACATTAGAGTGTAATGGAAGAATAACACCAGAATCTGAATGAATGCTGCTCTTTGTTCACGTCACATAGCAATCATTGTAAAAAAAAATTATGGCCATGATTGGTGAAATCACGGCACACGCAATCAAGTTATGTTTTTAATACGACCATTGACATTGTGCTTTTATTTCAACACATCCCTCCTTTACGTGGTATTTATCTTTTGAAAATGTTTTACAATATATAATTAACTAAACTTTACTTTTAGAAAAATTTTATTTAATAAAAAATAATTATATTCCACAAATGAAATGGATCCTAGTTGTTTAAATTTGCATTGTGTCTTTTTACAACTTACTTCTTGTAAAATATTAATGGAAGTGTTAAAAGGCATTGTATTGAATCTTTATATGATTATATTACATTTATATTAAATCTTTTTTTTCGAAATATTTTAGAATTATTTTCTTGAAAAAAAAATTTCATAAGGAAATTAGAGCTTTGGAGTTTAGCAATTATAAGCAAGATTTTCCTCAACATTTTTTTTAAACAGTAGTGTTTCCGCATCATAAGACCATTCCGTCCATTTCAATAACACGTTCAAAGAACGCCTCGCAAATAATAATAAAACGCTTTCCTGGCAAGTGCCAACAGGTACGGTCTGAGTAACGTTGTTAGTGACACGTTGTACTGCGAAGTTCCCAGCCTGCCACGTGTTACTGGCCTGACAGAAGTCATTCACCACCGAGTTCGACTGACCGTTAGTAAGTTCATCGGTGGGCCAATGACAAGACAGTCTGTGCTCTATTGTCATGCAAACTGTTTTTTTTTCTTTTCCTTCCTCGCGCGCCCTATTTATCTCAAAGTTGCCAGAGTTCGTTTACTATTTACTTTCAAAGAGACTGTAGCGGTGGTACAGTAGTCGAATACACACTACCTGTTAGTGGTTTTTCGATTTGCTTTGAAATGGATAATACATGTAGAATCAAAGCTTCATGCATAAATAGTTTATGATGGCCTTCTGCTATAGCGCTAATCGTCCATGCTGGTCCAGCATGCTGTGAGCTGCAAGAACTCGTTTGTATTTTTTTTTAAAAAGTCTTCAAATTCATTCCGTTCATACAATTTACAAATAACAAAATTGGCTTGGCAAACTTTTGTGTCAAACAAAGTTATGGATGATACTGACAATTTAGGAAATTTGAGTATTTGAAAAAAGTATATTGTTGAAACCAATTCCATACATAATGAAACCAGAAACATTTTCGGGAAAGTTCACATAGCTTCAACTTATACCGTGTGACTTTATATTGCACTTTCACCCAATTTTTTTTTATTCGTAGCTTCTCTTCTCGTTTATTCATAACGAGCAACAAAGCCCGTCCAAGGACGTTCCGCCATCGTTCGGTGGCATGTTGTAACTCCACTCCAACAGCCATCTCGACCGGCATACATGTGCATCACGCCGAAAATACTATTCATTATAGTTAAAATAAATAACTCGTGAAAACAGAGCTTTTTGACTATAAATCCCAACGCACATAACTAAAAATAAAGTCTTGGAAGAAATACTGCACCAAAAATAACTCATTTTGAAAGTCCGCGTAAACGTGTTCAATACGATTGGCTGTAGGAGTCATATGTGTTTGAGGGACCAATCGCTATCGATGACCGCACGGAACATAGCCTTTTATTATATAGGATGTGTATGAATGTTAAATATATTTTTCAAAACTTGAATTAAGAAATGCGTAATTTGCGTTGTTGCTGTTGTTTTTTTCCACCGAAGAAGGCAAACGAAACGTCGTTTAGTTTAACTTGATTATAATTAAAGTTAAAAATGATGTATGGGTTGACGAAAGTTGTGATGTGCTATTTCATAAAATGTATTTGTACGATGATTGTAATACATTAAATTCTCATTTAAAACTACACGGTTTCTTTTTTCACTTTACAATAAATAGAAATATGGAAAGTGATTAAGAGTCTAAACGTGACTAAAAGTGTGGTTTTGTTCAATTTACAATGTTGTTTACTTTTGAAAGTGTATAATTAAAAAAAAATATGCCCATCCTCCCCTCTCCCCCCATACTTCATCGTTTTCCTCCACACCTGTGGAGCTCACGTGTCCGACACTTAACGCCTTCACAACAACATGCTGGCCCTCGCACGAGTTAGCGTAACGTTCCATCAAAGTCCGGCTGTCCACTAGTGTCCACCCACTGCAACAAGACTCATGCCATGGCCAAACGGGAAGCCGTGGTCCAGGGAAGCCGTGGTCCAGAGAAGCCTCTTGTTAACAGAAACAACCCGACACGACACGAGCGGTGACGGAACAATACGGGAATTTCAACATGTTATTGTGACACCGGTTAGTAGGTCTCAAACGGACGAGTGAAAGTCCCTCTCCTCGACAAAGAAAAAAGGGGTATAGCGAAAGATATAAATAAAAATAATGGTAACAGCAGACTAATATAGATAATTTTGATTTTTTTCACCCAAAAATTTTAGGATATTTAAAACATATTTATCTTACACTTGAAGTGTATCAGAAACATCGCGCTCGGAGACGAACTGGCAAATGGTATGACAGACATGATGTGACAGAGATAGCGTAACAAAACTGGTTTTTCAGATATGGTGTGGCAGATGGTACGTTAGACATGGTGTGACAGATATGACAGAGATGGCGTGGCAGGGTGGGTTTAACAGAGCTGGTGTGACAGGTAGGATGTGAAAGCGGTGATGTGACAGGGTGGATCTTGTAGAGATGACGTGTCAGTGATAAAGCGACGGAGATAATTCGACAGAGGTATTGTTACGAGATGATGTGACAGGGCACGTGACAGAGATGATTTAAAGGAGATATTGAGAAAAGGGGGGGGGGTGAGATAATGCTCTAAACGTTATGACAGCAGATCACGTTCAACCTACTCACCTAATTATTTCAAGTAGACCACTGAGCTTTTCCGCCACCTTGAGTTCATCTCTCTCTATTGATGGCAGGTTCATGTACTCGTGGTACAAGGCCACGGCGTTAGCGTTGTTGTCTAAATCATCGCCTGGGGAAAAATGAAAATCATGAACGTGTCTTTAAGGAATTTAATGCGGATTGATTCTAAAATGCTAAGAAAATAAGAAAAATTAAAAATATGAAAAAAAAGATAGTTTTGAAAATATTACACATTAATACTAAATATGTTAATTTAGCGTTCGTGTCTCTTTGCTGTTTTCTTTTTTTTTAAATTTATTCTAAATTGCTAGCCTTTCTGTTTCCCAGATATTATTGAAATGATAATTCCGATTAATATGAGGCAAATTCAGGGCATAAAAAATAGTATTGGTTTGTTACAAGTCATTTATCATACAAACAAAGGCATTCCGGTATTTCTGTTAATAAAATACTTCACTTGCCATTTCTTGATGACTTGGTTTATTTGTGATATATTTAATTACACATTTAAGATTAAGTACTTAAGAAGTTCTAATGGCGAATAAAATTATTGAGCAAAGATGCGGAACGCCTGCTAGTTTCTGAATTAAATAATAAAACGTAATGTTCCGTTATTTTACATTTACAACAGTATTTTTTTAAATTATCGAATGCTAACCATTTAGGGCACTAGTTGCTCTGGTCAAGGGGTGTCCGAAAAATGCCCCGACGTCATCGGGGGGGCTGTCCCCCGAAGCCTTCTGTTTGGCCGTGGACAGTGGGGGCGAGCAGGACCCGTGGTTGTCCTCACACAGTCGCGTGCTGCTGGTGATGGCGTCCTCGTCAGTAGCTGAAGATGTTCGGATGTTGTTGATGGTGGGGCTCACGATGTTAGAGGTGGACGTAGGCGAGCTGTCCTCTTCCCTGCAAGGAAAAAAACAATGATTTTCTTTAGATATTATATTTGTTTTGGGTTAACATATTGTTTTGGAGCGATAGACAAAAGATGTATCATTTTGTGTCGTTTTTATCATAAGACTATGACACATGCGAGACATGTCTAGCCTCCACGTAGAAACCAGCTAGGATATTGTTGCACATTTACATGAAAAATACACAAGAGATTGTGCCGAAAAAAACATCCAGACAATATAATAGGGGAAACAAGGTGTCGCAAGGAGGCGTTTGGGGGGGGGAGGGGCTTTGCTCCTTCCACAAACCTTTTACCAGTCCACTGCTTCTACGACGACTACACAATGGGAGAGCTATACAAGACATAAACTGTCACTCTTTATTTAAAGGGTCAATCATACTTGGGGTTTATATAGCCGAGGTTTTATTGGGTTCTTTCTCTATCACGAATTTGTTACGGAATGGGAGCATGTGATTTCTTTTAGATGAAAAAGACATAAATGAGGTGGGGAGGAATGTGGCCTTAAAACAAAAATACTTATGTTATTCAAGCACAATTTATATTTGTAAATCCTCCTCATACTTTCACAAAACGTGTTTTGTTTAGGGCTTCTCCCTATTCTATAAATTAATGTGTGATTCCCTGGGAAGCTCAGAACGAGATTTCTCACTTTAGAATGCATACTCCTAGATACGAAATGGCTTACTAAAACAATATATCGTATACTCACCTTATTTTACACTGGTTTATTTAAAATTATTGTCAATTTTGGTGATGATAACACAATAAATATTTTGATATATTTTAATCAGACCAGACTACAAGACTAATGCAAAGGGTTAACATCCCAGCAGGAAACACAAGAAATCTAGATGTTCAAAAAAACTCACCACACTTTCTGATTCACGATCGTAGCAGAGAAGGAGGGAAAAAAAATATGATTTAACACACAACACGCTCACCTTTCCCCACCTCATACAGTTTACACACCTTGATCATTGATGTGACGATCCATGATCCATCACAACAACAAAGCGGGAATTCGGGGACTATCACCAATAACGCGAACAAAAGACACAATTTTTTTCTTTAAAAAAAACCAAACAAAACAACAACAACAACCAACACTTGTTGGTTTTGGAAACAAAATTCCAGACGACATACGCTTTTTGATCCAACAGATCTGCTCAAATGACGAACTATGGCATTCCCAAACAAAGGCCAGTTTTGTTGTTGTAGTATTAATTGAAACGATTCTTGAAAAAGAGTTCGTCCCGCATACAAGCGAGTTGAAGAGTGTTGAGTGGTGGGGCGGGAGAGTCGGTAAAAACGCACTCCATGTTGAAAGAATATTTCTCAAAATTTTTAATAAAAGCAATATCATGAACTATATACGACCCGCGGCGTAGCTTACGCCGCATACTTGCTCATAGATAGTGCAAAAAAAATGGGAGAAAGAACGGGCACAAACAGCAGCGATACGAAATAAAAATAATGCGAGTGAACGTCGGAAAGGGAGGGGGCCGCCTACGCATTGTTGGTCTCGAGACATGCACACATTGTTGTTACCTGCCCCTCCCGCCCCCACGTTGCTCCACAATCGCTTGCCAACCATAAATTGTTATTGGTAGACCCTAGCAAGGGCCATTCATCATGCATATTTGCGCACGTCTTGTTTTTGTCGAATTGAAATATATAGAATTATATATAGATAGATAACATAATTACAAAATAAGTATATATATTACATTAGGGTTCCGTGGTCTTTTTTATGACTTCGTACATTTTTTGACGTCTCCCTGATCGGCAGCGGATTGATTATTTTTAAAGAGGTTCACCCCATTATGTGTTGGCGCATAAACGTGCAGTCCTCCGGACTGTGCTTCTCCGTTGGCAAACCAATCTGCATTTGTTCTTTCCTTCTTCCCGAGGACGGCAAGAAGAGGTGTTGTAATATGGTGTCGCGAAGGTGGAGCCATGTGGAATGAACTTGTTCTGTCTCAGCCACTGTTGCACCATGAGGCTTCGGGGCGCCTTTCTGTGTGGTATTGTCTTAAAGAGCTTACCCAAGATTCATTATATATATATATATAGTATAATAGATATATAACTTTTAAAAGTCTGGGGGGGGGAGTATGGGTTCATCTAAAATTCTAATTGACATACATACATTTTTTCACAAGAGCAGAGCAAATCACTAGCACTTGCAAGCTGTATTCCCCCCCGACCCCCGCGCCCCCAAGATACACTCCCACACTACGCTCCCGCTTCTTTAATCCCCTTATTTCTAATAATTCCCTTCTAACAGGTGAAGTGGTTGCCGCCCATTGAGTCCCTCTGTCACTTACGACGACCCAGCATGCGATCACTAGGCGACTACGTCACCGAGCGTGGGGTTGAGGTAGTAGATACGATCATGACGCCATTCTACGTGACCAACCTCATTTTTTGTGTGTCTGTTCTGTGACGCGTCTTTAGCAATTCGTCAAGCACTGATTCTCTGAGGTCACTATGTTCTGGCGGTTCCGCTTTGAATATGGACATTTTTAAAAAAAAATATTGGTAGCATGCATTCTCGCATATAAAAAGCCGTGCTCTCCCGAATAAAGCGATCGAGAATGTTAGGGGCCAGGTGGAAAGTGGAAGATAGAACGGGGACCATCTTCAACAGCAATCTATATTCTTTTTTAAGACGTGAATTTCAAAGAGCTTTAGCTGAATATCAGGCCCGAATGAGAACCAAGTCTATACAAAAAATACGGCTCTAACGGAATGTCTGGTTAGCACGGGTCTGGCCTATTTCACAATATTGATTTGTTCATTTTACCGAAGATCATGTAATAATGTTTATTCAGCACTCGGTGCTCTAAGTGGCATATCTTTAACTCGGAAAAATCCGTTTCATCAGTTAAGGAATAATTATCAACGATCTAGACTTCCGTGGGGGAGACAATCACTTCAGCCCCTTTTGATCAACTTGGCCACAAAACCTGGTCACACACCCTAGTCACACACACCCTCCATCGCCACACGCCACAACCACACAACCTTCACATCACACACACTGGGTGGTCTGAAACCATTCCGTCTCACGCGATCATAAATTGACTCTCCCTCGTTCCCACCCACAAGTTCCACATTTTGCTAAAAGGAAACTCAAATTAATCTCACTAATTTTTTCAGAATTAAACTCTTGCCAAATAACTCACAAGATATGAGTTATCAGTTGAGTAGGGAGGGGAGAGGGAGGGGTTCCATATTCGAAAGTCCCCCGGCCCCCACTTGAGGGGGACCCCCAAAGGAGCGTCCGAAAAAAATACATTAAATATTACACCACCGAGTCGAATGTCAAAATGCAGGCCCCCCCCCCAAATAAAAAACAGGCCAAGCCCCCCGGGCCCTCAAATCCCTAACTAAGCCACTGTGAGTTACTGTCTTTTTTAGCTTAAAAATTGTGTAAGTTACTGGTAGGTTAGAGGCGCGGGTAGGTTAGAGGCGCGGGTAGATTAGGGACGCGGGTAGGTTAGGGGCGCGGGTAGGTTAGAGGCGCGGAAAGGTTAGATGCGCGGTTAAATAAATAAAAAATAAAACAAACCCGTAAAAACAAAGTTTTTGACTATAAATCCCTTATATATGAGACATAACTAACAGTATTGATTATTTTCAAAGGCGACAAACATTTACTGACTGAATCTGTCTTAACTCAACTTTGCTTTATAACCCTGGGGGGAGAGGGGAAAAGTCTGGTCGCCGATCGCTTGACCGAGCTCAGCGTGACACGTAAAATGTAAACAAAAGCACGCTGGTACTTCGATGGGTCGCGTCAACGCATCAACTCAAGCTCTCCCGTGGAAAAAAAACAATAACAAACAGTGAAATTGAATTACATACGTTATATAAGGATAAACTACAAATGCATTAATTTAATTACGGTACGTTCGATCGATCTGAAATTTTGATACGATGCATTGTTAGGTGAGACGGGTCCGTGTGTCAAATTTCAGCTCGATCGGATAACGAGAAGTGGGTCATTTTTTACTTTTGTTTTTCCGCCCGCCCAAGACAGAGAGACAGAGAGAGATGACGACAGAACGACAGAGAGAGAGAGAGAGAGACGGCGGTGAAGTTAATATAAGGGATTTAAAAATTAAAAAGCTATTTACTATATAAAATTTTCTCTACCAAACGTCAGAACAACGAGAGAAAACCTCACATGATCATTGACATCCGCCGACACATGGTGTTAGTACCTCCCATGTCAACAACAACAACCACTGTAAACACCCCCAGACAGTCTCACCGTACTTTTTAATGAACTACTGACGTTGTGTTAACTAGGTTTTTTTCTATTGAAATCATTTCATGTCAACATGATACATAAAGGATGTCAAGGCCTACAGACATCGCGCGTCCATTCATTTCTTCCAGTCGCATGCTTGGACTTTTCGGATACTTAATGCCGCCAAACAAACACTGTTTTGTCTCCATGTTGCACCCCAGTCCTTATCCACTAGTGAGATATTTGTCAGCAGGTCTTCAAACGTGAATACAGGACAAGACGGGGTATAAATCCTATTCATTCATAGATACACCTAAAGCTGAAGAAAAAACACCACATGACCGCCTGCTTCACGACAAAACTTTGTGCACTTTTTCATTGTATCCGTGCGATGGCCGCATGCTGAGAATGGAAGCACCACAGTTACTGAGTTATTGTCTGTTCAAGACATCCCCCCCCCCTTTTTTTTCATAATTTGTCCCGTAAATTCCACTGCCTCATACACCACACATATGTCAATGATAAAAGAACATCCCCCAAAACACACATGCACCCTTCCTTATAGTGTGAGGATTCTTTTACGTCTACATCGTTGCGTGTCATGCATTGTGTGGTGACACCCGAATGCCTGGAATAAGGAACCACTGCCGTTTATTTGTTTCCTTAAACATGTTTTTATAGCAATTCCCCCCCCCTAATTGTTAGAAGAAGACAAGGTGAAGGTTGATACTTTCCCATTTTAGAAGTACTTTGAAATTCTGATGTATAATAGCATTGAGCGAAGCATTATTTAGCATCGCTTAAATTTAAAACGGTGATAAGACCATTATGGTCTGTAGTTAAATCCGCCACAGATCATGTCATGAGGTTATAATGCGTACACATAAATACATCCTTCAAAATAATCGCCTGGGTTAAATTTAAATTATTATTTTTTTACATTGAAATTCATAATGGCCGACATGTCTATTTCCGTGAAAAGATTCGTTCAGGTAAAATGCGCCATGCGCCACTCAACACCTCCTGAGTGTCGCCTGCAGTGTCAGCCAGGACTAAACGACACGATCGTTGAGGCCCAAACAAAATAGAATGTCAAATCTGCTCCGCGACGAATGTGTTATGTTCTAATTATCGCTTAGCAGACATGGCCCAGTCACGTAGACCATTTTCTTGGTTTAGTTCTATTCTTTATCAAAGATTTTTGTAAGAAAAAACCCAGAAATTGAGGAGTGGGGTGGTACGGGAATCGTGCCGTTAATTTAGCTTAGTATTGTTATAAAAATATTCGAAATGTTGTTTATTTGTACATAATATTTTTTAAGTCTACAGTTGGCATTTAACTCTTTAGACATAAGGCTAGAAAACTTTTGGACACACTTTTAAATGAATTACTTTAAAAAGCAACAACTAATGCTTGAAAGCGTCATCTAATATTTGCATTATCAATCAGTCAATGGATTGATGTTAAAGTTTGTTAGTGGGGAAAATGATAAAATTGTTGACGTCCTCATGCATTGGAGAGTCGGCCATACATCACCGGCTATAAAGACAACATTATTTTATTTTAACATGATGGCTTTTTGGAGGTTACATCAAAGTTCAACATTTAACTAACAACAAAGTATCTGTCATTAACAAAGTAAATAATTTAGTATGAAAAGGGGGTGGGGGTGGGAGCGACAGACTTTGTCTTGGAGTCTGATTAAAATGACATTTGTCTACTAACGTAAAACAACGCATATTTTAGATACGTTACCGAAAAGTTGTGAAACATCAAACTAAAAGAATAAATAACAACTTGCTGTCTCTTGTTTTCTAATGATTAAAATAATTAAAGTAAAGACGAATAAATTTAGCGAATAAGTTTTGAAACCCTAAATATGCAGCAGGGTTTTTAAAAAATAATTGACTCATGTATATGAAATGTTAACACTATGCATGCTTAGGTCCGTCATCTTATAGCGGCTAAATGGTATCATTATCAACCTTCAGCAAGGCATAGTCTCGGCTTCTTACGCGTTAGAGTATTGTGGTCACCTAAAAAACATGAGCTTAAACACGCCACATCTCACGTAAACACGCCACATCTCACGTAAACACGCCACATCTCACGTAAACACGCCACATCTCACATTAACACGCCACACCTCAAACAAACACGGAACATCCCACCGTAACATGTCACATCTCAAACAAACATGCCACATCCAATGTTCCCGTTAAGCGGCCAACGCCGCGCAGCAGTTTTGAAACACCGCGCAGCAAATTAGGTAAAGTATTACACACAAAAAAATTGAATGATGTGCAATTTTGCACACGTCTTGTTTTACTTTGCACGTGGACCAACGAAACTTAGAGGTAAAATTGGTCACATCCCAAACTAACACGCCACATCCCACACAAAAAGTCACATTCCAAATAAACCGCATCCCACGCAAACAAGCAGCATCCCTAACAAACATACCCATTCCCCCCCCACCCCAAAAATAATTAAAATGCCCCCCCCCCGACACCAGTGCCAAAAGTTGAACCCCAGGTCCGTTCATCAACCCGCCACTGTATGCATTACCCCTCTCCAGTTTGGCATAGAGGACATTTGGCTGTCATTGTATTTCGCCCACGTTTGTCCTCGAAAAATTCCCGCTATTTTTTTTAACACGCAGTTTGTCGTCAGGCGGTGATATCGCCATATCGGTGAGGGAGTGGGGACGATACCCTACAACGATTCTTTCATTCTTTCCGCTTGCTGGTAACTTAATATTTCTTACAGATACGACGTCACGAAACGAATTAGCACGGTACCACCCCCCTTTCCCCCCATCCCCTTAGTCTTTTATTTATCTCCTCGTCATTTTGATTTGGGGGGGGGGAGGAGGGGCTAAGAGGAATCCTGTTTCACGTTATTTCTAAAGCCCCCCCCCCGGTCACGTACCTTGTCTTGGTGCCCTCAACATGGCACCTAAATTGCGTAACAGTTTTCCCCTCCCACACACAGGTTCTCTTAAATATCCGCGGCTAAAGGACGCCACACCGCCAGCACTCATCTGGTATTCAGTCAGACATGGGCCGGCCTCGGACCACTGCAACCTATGCGGCCGCAGTGGGTCCCGCGCTGATTAAGGTGTAGATTTTCACTTATTATCCTTATCCCTATACCAGAATGGGCCCAGCGCAATCCGTTTCGCACATGGCCCCGCAATGGTTAAGGCCGGCCCTGCAGTCAGATCTGTTGATCTTCAATGAGGGGCAAATAATCAGATCATCTGCATTGTGCTCAGAAATTGCCAAAACCGCTGGACTTTTATTTACAATTTTTATTTTAAAAAAAATAATTTAAAATTTTAAAATAAAAATTGAACAACAGTCAAATTTTAAAACTTTTCTTTAGACAAAAAAAAGGGAATGGGAGGGGAGAGTAAGGGGGGATATGTAATTTAATATTTTTTTAAAAAAGATATGCAGTCGTATTTAATTTTGGAGTGAAGAGTAGTATGTTTAAACAAATGTTAATAAAATTTTCAGGGTGCTGTGCATCTATAAAATTAATTATGTCAATTCCTGAACTCAAACTGCCTAATTTCAACGATTTATCTGGAGACGTTAAATGGAGACTGAATTAATTTGAAAAAAATATCACAGCTTAGTATTTGAAATATGACCATGAGCATTGTGAAAATAACCAAACATCATAGTATAGTGATTCATTGGTACACATAAGTAGGGGTATAACATTCCTAACACCTTCTCTCTCTCTCTCTCTCTCTCTCTCTCTCTCTCTCTCTCTCTCTCTCTCTCTCTCTCTCTCTGTCTCTCTCTCTCTCTCTCTCTCTCTCTCTCTCTCTCCCTCTCTCCCCACGGCTCCTTCTCTTTGTATAATATTTCTATAAATATAAACATAATTTAGGGATTTGAAATTGCTTTAACATTTTTTTGATTCTAAATTTACACATACCGTAAATAATGTTATTTAAAATTTCGTACACATATTGCACTTTTGTTTAGAATGTCCAAAACCATGCTCTTAGTTTTTGTTTCGTTTGTTTAAAATATAAATAAAAACAACAACTTTTTTTCCGGTCGGTAAACAATTTCACAAATAGAGAGTAACACCACAACCAGACGCTTGGTGACATGTTAACATCAGTTGACCCCTAAGTGAGATCGCGGCCACACCACGGACCAGACGACGCAACAACAAGGTGGCCAGCAGGGTTCGGCTGGTTGGATTAACGGATTAGTCAGATTTCAAAGGAAGTGCTGTTAAGTACTTGGACTAAAGTGCATTGCCCTTCGTTAAACGTTTGCGTCGGAACGGATAGCCCCCTTTCACCACCCTCCTCCCTCCCCCCACCCTGGGGATGATTTGCCTCATTAATTTTCAGTAAGGTGTAAGGGGTCGTGGAATAAACGGCGTACATTAGGAAAAATGTGTTAACAGACTGATAAAACTCCACATCTGATATAGCTAATGCTTTCAGCCGCTTCACCCCCGGCCCCAACCTCTCTACCCTATACTAAAGAATGACTCCTATCATTCGATACTCAAGAGATTTCTTTTTAAATCCCTTATATTAACTTCACAGCCGTCTCTTGGGTTCGCGGTCGGTGCGTCGGTCGGTCGGGAGGGTGGAAAAACAAAAGTAAATAAAACAACCCCGTAAAAACAAAGTTTTTGACTATAAATCCCTTATATATGAGACATAACTAAAAGTATTGATTATGTTCAAGCGCGACAAACATTTACAGACTGAAACCGAAAGTATCTCCCCTGGCTTTAAAACTGGGGGGGAGGGGGTGTGGACATGGACGGGTGGCGTCAACGCGTTAACTCAACTCCAGGTGGTTTACCTGGTTAAAACACGAGATGTGTTCACCTATGGCTGGCGTGAAGTCAATTGACCCGTAAAATGTAAACAATAGCGACTTCTACATATAGTTTTATATAGATAAACTAAAAATGCATTAATTTAATTACGGTACGTTTGATCGATCTGAAATTTTGATACGATGCATTTTTAGGTGACACGAGTCCGTGTGCGAAATTTCCGCTCGATGGCCATACGGGAAGTGGGTCATTATTTACTTCTGTTTTTCCGCCCGACCGACCGACCGACCGCGAACCCAAGAGACGGCGTTGAAGTTAATATAAGGGATTTAAAAATGACACACTTGCCGTGATGATATGGAGCTGAAATTCGGCACATAGACTCGTGTTAACTAACAGTGCATCGTATCAAAATTGCAGATCGATCGAACGTACTTAAATCAAAATAATGCATTTTTAGTTTATCTCTTTATAACATATCTAATTCAATTTCACAGTTTGTTATTGTTTTTCTTCTCCGTGCCAGTTGAGTTCACGCGTTGACGCCACCCATCGATGTCCAGACCCCCTCCCGTCCCTTCCCCCGGTTTTAAAGCCAGGGGATTTCAGTCGGTTTCAGTCTGTAAATATTTGTCGCGTTTGAACATAATCAATACTTTTAGTTGTGTCTCATATATAAGGGATTTATAGTAAAAAAACTTAGTTTTTACGGGTTTGTTTATTTCCACCAAATTCTAGATGGATGCAGGAGGCGATGCGCAGCGATTATGTTCAGGCGGACACCGTGTATCGTTTATGACGTAATCACTCCCGTGGGTCTACGTCACGCCATTTACTTTTGTCGTCGCCTGGGTGACACACGAACCTTAGTTACAATAATGGCACCCAAACACGGGCGGGCCGCCCGTTGCCGCCACGTCACCATGATGACGGCGAAGCGTTGACAAGTTTCTTCGCTACAAGTGTGAACTTGTGGCAGACGGAAAGACACCCGCCGCCATTTCAGCCTGTTAATTTGCCTACTTATATGTATGACACATAATTGTTTTAATTTGACCTAGTACCACTATCCTCTTTACTCTATGGTGAGAATATTGTATGTATATAAACATTTGAAAGAACGCCTTGACGGTGTATTGTAGAGTTACAAAGTGTTGTGGAAGAATAACGAGCACTATAATTATTATTTATTTATTTATTTATTTTTTAAATTTTTTGTTTAGTATTTTGACACATATTTAAAACTTCTACTTAAATCTCACTTCCCAACCTGCAATATAATTTATTTTTTTTTAAATCTTAGAAGGGCGTTCATCACACACATACATTATAGACGGAATGCGACTTCATGATGTTAAAAGAATTCATTAAAAATGTATCTATCTACGTCAGTGTTTCTCAATTATTTTCGGTCCCCCCCCCCTTTTAGGAAGAAAGAAAATATTTCGCGCCCTCCGCGCGACTGTAAATAATATCATTTGTCTATAAAATTGTTATAAGCACACCTCAGCATAACGGTCAAACGAGCCTCCTTCCCTTTACGGAGCCTCGCGACCCCCCCCCCTCCCTCCCTGGTGGGCGCGCCCCACTATTTGAGAAACACTGATCTACGTTAACATAAAATCCCATGGCTTCACATACTGCCCCAGTTAAACGCTGATGACTTTTTCTTTGCTTAAAGTTGTTTTTTTTAAAAAATTGTTAAGCAAAGCATTTTCACCTTCGTACAGTCCACTCGTCCTTGAAAGAAAGTCTTTTATTTTTATGTTTCACGTCTTTGTTTCTACTGCGTAATTATAATTGGGGCAGTGGGAACCTAGGTCGGTCTGCCCTTTCCTAAGTGCACATCGTAAGTCTAGCTTTTTATTTGTATGTTTCTAATATTAATTTTTTTTACTGTTTGCTGTTGTTTTAAAGCGAGGTACGTGGTGTAACTGTTATGTTTCTTGACTCTGTAATAAATTGCTGCCTGAATGGATGGATAGCTTGTTGCATGAAGAAAAAAAAATGAAAATAAATGTATTAAAGCTTAAAACATAAACCATCTCTATTAAAAATAATGAGAATTCTAAGGTGTCCAGAGGTTTTTAACAGGAGAGAGCCAATTTTGTATCTATAAAAAAATTAAAATTAATTGGACTTAATGAATTTAATATGATAACATTTTAGAGACAGATATCTGTATTGATGGAGTTGCCTCCCTTAAATTTTCTCATGTTATCTTCTCTTTTTTCCCCTTCATAAAAAAAAATCGTTATATTTTACATGGAAAAATGATGACCCATTAATCGCTAACTTTGTTCCCTCTAAGGTCATTCATCAAATTTTTATAGTGGCTTAAGCGTGGACTAGATGCCACGCCCATCAGCTCGTGAGGCGAGCGCGCTATTAACAGGGAGGTTAGATGCATGTAATAAATACGTTTTGGTCATGGAGGCTAGGGGCATGTAATAACTAGGCTTTGTTCAGGGAGGTTAGAGGCAAGAAATAACTAGGCTTTTTTCAGGGAGGTTAGAGGCATGTAATGACTGAGTTTGGTACATAAAGTTTAGAGGCATGTAATGACTGAGTTTGGTACATAAAGTTTAGACGCATGTAATGACTGAGTTTGGTACATAAAGTTTAGACGCATGTAATGGCTGGTTTATTGTCCGGGAGGTAAGAGGCATGTAATGACTGTGTTTGGGTCAGACAGGTTATCTATGTACATCCTTATTAAACAAGTTATAAATGGACGCTTACACTCGGATGACGTCTGGGAAAAATAAACGTGCAGGTTACGGCATGTGAAAAGGTTACGGAGAGTCTAAGCGGAAGACGATCTGTTATGTCTGACATTTTAAACTTCACAATTTAAAGGAATGACTCTTCAAGAAAATAAACCAAGAGTGACGTCATCTACTGAATAAATGGATTTATGTAGGATACCACATATGGTGCATTACACATTTATGACTCGTATTAAAATACGATATGGAAAAAAATCCCCCAGAAACGTCTAAATTGTATTTGTGCAGGGTCTCCGTTATTTTTTAGCGTGTTTTATTGGAGAAGTTTTGAAGTTTTACCCCTATTGTTTGTCAGATTATGAATGTAATATCAGCCTTATTATTCATTTTATTTATTAATAATCTAAAACAAACCCGTTAAACTTAAATTATTAAGGGTTATTAAATGGTACATGGATGGTAACACAACAGAGGACTAAATTTTGCGAGCAAACAGGGTCACATCGGGGAAAGAAGTTCATACATTAAAGTATGATATCTATCGAAGTATTGGATCATATAAGGGAAAGGATTCGACCAAAAACGAAATCCCATTATGCACCAGGATTAAACTGGGGTGCGTGATCCCCTTGAGGTATGGGAACATATCGGGTAAAGAGAGTTAACTCTAATGGGATCCCATTTTGCAACGGGTCTCATTTTATTCAACAAAATCATATATCAGGAGTCCACTGGCAAAAAATACTAAGCCGATTTTGGCTGGACAGTGAGTTACTGCCATTTTCTGGTTAAAATGGTAAAACTCTACAGTATTCTTTTTGTTTGGTCATTTAAAACCTACTAGATACGCTGTATTTTATTGTTAAAAATATGAAGCACGTGGAACATTTGCTGAGTCGCTCAAACATAAATGCCTTTTTCTAAAAAAAACTCTAAAAAGTGACTTAGTAGATTTTGTAAGTGGACTCATCATATATATAGGATCCTCTATTTAATGTTGTCTCTGACTCCAAGACTTTTATGATCAATTCATTTTAAAAAAAAATTAATTATCTCAATTTGTATCCGTGGTTAGCTAACGGGGAATTAATAAAATGAATATTAAAAGTTGTATGCAAGGCAGACACAAGCAAAGCTAGTATGAGAGAAAGGCTACGTCATAGTAAAAACGATAAAGATGCAAACACCTTTCACATGCAGACAGAGAGATAAAGATTTGA
Organism: Ampullaceana balthica; assembly: GCA_944989445.1. Taxonomy (NCBI): domain Eukaryota; kingdom Metazoa; phylum Mollusca; class Gastropoda; family Lymnaeidae; genus Ampullaceana; species Ampullaceana balthica. The sequence goes on along the minus strand of CALYLW010000574.1, from coordinate 943,789 downwards.
TTCGTTTGGGTAAATTACTTGATAAAATAATACATATATAAGAAAGATAGAAAATATAAAATTTTCAAAGTACAGCAATGCATTGGACTACAAAAGGAACATGTGACCCATTGAGGAATGGAAAGCCAGAATGAAAGGAAAAGTACAGGACAGAAAAGCAATGGAAATAAAACTAAATATAAACGAGATATATCAAAATAAATAAATAGCTAAAGGCTGAAAGCGCTCTGTATCGAAAGAGCTTTAGGCACAAAATAGTTATGGAGATATAGACAAGATAAAAATAATTGAAACATAGGAAAATTCCTTGACTGGAGAGAAATGGAATGAGAAGAAAGCAGAAAGATAAACAGCGAGAGAGAGAGAGAGAGAGAGAGAGGGGGGAGAGAGAGAGAGAGAGAGAGAGAATGAAAGGGAGGGGGGTAAGGGAGAAAGACAGAACAACAAATTATAAACTGCATCATCCTAAACAGTTTAAACACATTTTTGATTCAGAAAGGCTACTTTTCTAAGAGAAAAGGGCAAAACGAAGGGAATAATATAATGCTTGGAAAATGTGATTTAAACCAGGACAAAGAGTTTTTTTTTAAAATCTTACTGTATTCATATTTACCACAAAAAGTTGTACGTGTCCAGTATGTCGAAGTGGCTGTCGCTGGTCCGCTCGGGGTCAAAGTTCATGCACGCGGCGTCCAGCACCGACTGCCCGCCGTCCGTGACGTCATAGGGCGAGGGCAGACAGCCGCGCATGGCCAGGGCGTGGTCAAACGGCATGTAGGCCTCGGGCGAGGATGAGTCGGAACAGTCCCATTCAGAGCTGTGGTGCCGCCCCTGCTGTATGTTCAAGAAGTTGTCGCACGACAGCGGCGGCTCCTCCTCGACCTTGATCGTGCTGACTTCCGGTTTTTCAAAAAAAACAGAGTCGGCGCCGGTTGAGCGGAGCCGGTAGGATTTCATCGGTGTGAGTTGTTGCTCACCCAATCTCGCCTTTTAAGAAATCTTATATTTTTCCTAATGCAGTTGACTTATAATATGCGCGTGTTGGGCAAGCACATGATATTGCGAGTTCGTCACACACTCATAGTCATTGTTATTCAATCACACGCAAGTTCTACACCAATGTGTATTGATGAAAGTTCAAGCGCTTTGTTAGACGGAATGTTGCCAGTGTTATCCCTATGTGGGGTGAAAATTAAAATCCTTTTCACTCGGATTATGCATTAAAAAAGCTTCAATGGAAATATTTAGACGCAATTTTTTTTTCACTTGAGCACACCGTCCTGTCTATGAATCATCGCTGGATATTTAACATTTATAGTACTTAGTTTAAATGAAGAAAAAAAATCATTTTCAACAACTCAGTTTTCATTTTCGTTTAATTCTACACTTGAGATGAGTTTATTATATTCAACCGTTGTCTCCCTTACATAGAAAAATAAATAAGTAAATGTAAGTTTATCCAATTCATAAAGATATCGGATTTACTTTCTTCTACGTCAACTTTCTGTACTAATGCGTTTTCAATGAGTTTGTTAGATTAACTTTTTTTTTCCAGATGAAACAATGAAGGAAAAAAACGCAGAAAAGATTCATTTCAGAATAGAAAGTTGAACATTCTCGATAGAGAGAGAGAGAGCGAGAGAGAGAGAGAGAGAGAGAGAGAGAGAGAGAGAGAGATTGAGAGATACAACATGAGTGATTAATCCGGCAATCTTAAAAAAAAATTGTAAAAACATAAAAACAACTTCAAGTCATTAATGTATCAGCATTAAACATATTGAGTTCTTCCTTTAAAATAGAACACCTCTACGTTAATAAATAAACTTCACTCGCACATAGCACGGTATCTCTCTATCAATACTTCATTTTTTTGGGGAGGTTCTTTATACATTCAATTGCCATTTTAAAAAATATTCACGCACATTTCTAAGCTTCACACGCAACAAGAAAAAACAGCTGCAAGTAATTTGAGTGAATATAAATTTTAGATCAAGCCTAGGGCAGAGAACAATTCACTTTGATTTTACACCAGGAAATTGTAAAACGCGTGAGATAAAATCAAACAATCTTCAAATCCAAAACTTGTGCAGGTGAAAAGGTAAATACTTTTTTTTAAATTTAAAATCCGGGCTTCAAATAATACACATAAGAAGAGTACGTGAAGATTACAATACATATCTTCGTTTGTAGAGTAATTGTATATGAGGACTAAGTTCTATATCAAGCCGAGGTTGTTCAGAGAATAACATACTTTGGTAAAATATACTAGAATAATATTTTGCGTTATTAAAAAAATGAAAGAAGTGATATTGTCCTCGCTGCAGCCCTACATTTCTTATATATCTTCATGGAAAATTTAAATAAAACGTATTTTTAAAAATATTATTTTCACAGTCAATTAAAACAATAAATTCTTTGATTGGAAAAAAAAATTCAATACAGTGAAATTAAATAATCAAACCGTTCGGTTCAAATTGTTTAAAAATCCGTGTGCATCTAAGTTGCTACCGCAGTGTCATAGCGCCTACTAAATATGACGTACCGCCGAACGAAATAGTTTGCAGGGTAGCTGGTTTTGCGTCACGTCACTAACTTTTTGATCGCTGCCCGTAAGGCATATCGTATGCATAAACTGCTGTCTATAAATGTTTGGGGGAGGGGGGGGGGCATGCGTAGGAGGTCTGACAATAGAACTGAGCCTCTTACACCCACGCTGCATTTCAGGAGCGGTAAGAAGAAACGTTATATCTGTCGATTACATGCCATGCAATGTAACGTTGCGCTGTTTAATTAACTTGCAGTAGGTTGTATCCCGATTAAGTCGTAGCGGAATAATGCGTTGACATGAATAACGGGAGGCCTTGTATGTAAAAAAAAATAATCGAATCCGTTGGAATCGGATGACCCGATACCCAGGACAGATTGGGCAACATTTTTTTTTAGAATTATAACTCATGCATTTGCATATTATCTACATAACGTTTCGTGGCCTGACGTCATAAGTTACGTAGATTTAAGCATTGAATTGATAACCGATGGAGAGGGGGGTGTGGGGGAGGCAAAACCTGGGTGACATTTCAAGGAGAGAGCGATAATGCCCAAAATATAAAGATTCACAGTGAAAGAGTTCGGGGTGGTTGGGGGGGGGGTAGGATATCTTGTTACCCGGTAATCATAATATACACACGTGACTGCAATTGAAAGAAAGACTCATTCCAAACATTGGCAAGTGAATAAATTTATGACAACTGGGGGGGGGGATTTCGCTGGCTGTTTAGATGTTAATCTCAAGCACACACTTCCTAACACGTTCCTAACACATTTTAAAACAAATGAGGTAGCCATTTTAATCTGGCTACTCTTGATTTCTATAAACAAAAAATACCCTAAATTAAACTATAGAGCACGGGTGGCCAGACCTGTAGTTAATGAGAGCCATTTTGACCCCAAAAAATCATCAAGAGCCGCATTGAAGCACTATGGGTCATTAACCTAGCTTGGAAATCTTCCAGTAATTCTTGTAACATATATTTCTTAAATTGTACCCGAGCCGCAATGTGAACACAGAAGAGCCGCATGCGGCTCGTGAGCCGCGGATTTGCCACTGTTGCTATAGAGGAAAATAGAAATAAAACAGTCTTAAAGAATTAAAAATGAACATTTATTGGAACAGTTCATCTACAGTTAGTGGAAGAAATATTCACAGTTATTTGAAAAAGTTCATCCGCAGTCAGTGAACTAAATACTAACAAATATTTAAATAGCCTACTCACAGCAATAGGAAAATAAAACAAACACGTAAAAACAAAGTTTTTGACTATAAATCCCTTATATATGAGACATAACTAAAAGTATTTATTATCTTCAAACGTGACAAACATTTACAGACTGAAACCGAAAATATCTCCCCTGGCTTTAAAAATGGGGGGAGGGGGTGTGGACATAAAAGGGTGGCGTCAACGCGTTAACTCAACTCCAGGTGGTTTACCTGGTTAAAACACGAGATGTGTTCACCGGTGACTGGCGTGAAGTCAAGTGACCCGTAAAATGTAAACAATAGCGACCACTACATATAGTTTATATAGATAAACTAAAAATGCATTAATTTAATTACGGTACGTTCGATCGATCTGACATTTTGACACGATGCATTGTTAGGTGAATCGGGTACATGTGCCAAATTTCAGCTCGATCGGATCACGGGAAATGGGTCATTTTTTATTTTTATTTTTCCGCCCGAAGTACGAAGAGATGACGACGGACAAGATTTCGAAGTTAATATAAGGGATGTAATAAAATGTCAACAATTTTCGGAATATTTCATCCACAGTCATTTAAAGAAATAAACATTTTTTTTGGGAATAGTTTATCCACAGCAATAGGAAAAATTATAAATAAGTATTTGAGAATGAACCACGCTTTTGGAAACATACTGAACGTAGTTAGATAAAAATCCCTCAATTTAAAACAATATAAAATGACAAATACTGCAGTTGTACAGAAAACTCCTTTAAAATAAAATTACTGCAGTTGTAAAGAAAACTCCTTTAAAATGAAAATTACAGCAGTTGTAAAGAAATCTCCGTTAAAATGAAAATTACTGCAGTTGTAAAGAAAACTCCTTTAAAATGACAATTACTGCAGTTGTAGAAAAAAAAAGCCCTTTTGACAAGCATATTTACATAACTAGTTTTCTTTTAAAGAGTCCCTGTTCATTTCCAGCTCCAGAGAGTTCTGATTGTGACAAGAGTCCACCGGCAGGACACCAAACACGAGAATATTGATTCCTTTTAACAAAAGGATAGCACTAACCTCTCATTGATATAAACATGTTTCTTGTACTGGGGGCAAGAGAGAACACGCACTTATAGTTCAATCAATTGTCTAGTGGTCCGTAAAGGGGACGGGGACACACAAACACACACACAAGAAAAAAACCCAAAGTACCCACATGTCCAACGGCTACATAAAATATATATGTATCCCCCGCGGCCAGTTAAGACTTTACTGGACCAACGGAACAATGAAAGAGCAGTGAGGCGAGACCGAATCCATATGTACGGCGACAAACATTGTCTTGAAATTCCTCATTCACTGACAATCGGTTTAAACCAAAGGCGCTTTACAACGTATAAATAATTCGAAATACAGATATCAACACTCACCAGATCTATATAATGTTTGCTGGGGAAAAAGAGTCCTGAAAATATATAGTCAAAATAGTACTTGCAACAAATTTAAATAATTTTTTAAATAGTTTTTTCTTGCGGTTTTGTTCTTTTTATTCTTTTTTTTAAAGTTGTGTTCTCAAATGTGTTTCCCGTGTCATTGTTTTGTATCTATAGAAATTCGAATGTGCTTTCAATTCGGACTATCTTTCTACCTAAACAATATGCAATTGACTCAAGCTACAATAATATAAGATTCTCTGATTGATCAATAATCGAAATGTGATTGGATTATATGCCGTACATTTGTTTTTCAATCTGTCCTGTTGCCAAACTATCAAAGTGAAACATTTAAGTTTGACGTCTATTCTCATTTAGCAAACTTTTACCTTATTAGAAATTTACACACATAAAAAATAAATAGAAATGATTGTTTTGTAATGTCTTTTTTAATCCGAAAAATAAGAAAAAATTTATATTTAGTTCAAAACTTAGCATGCGGCATGCAGTGTTTGAGATCGACAATTTTTTTTTAGCCGAGTCGAGTTATTAGAATCTGTTTATTGACAGTATACCTAGAGTTAATGAACCGTAGCTAAGGCTTCGAAGGGGAGACGAAAAACCAACTTATAGACTGATCAGTGACTGAGGTCGCTGTAGTACGCTATCAATGGGGGCTTAAAACAACGCCTAGTTTTACAAACGGGTATTTTCTTTGACATTCGAAATAACTAAATACTTCTGACTTAAGGCGATAGCTACGATCAAACTTGCAAAAATGGTTCTTTATTATTTTTGGTTGGGGTGGGGGTGGGAGGGATACATTTGAGTTCTATGGATCAAAAAAGAAACTTAAAAACAATAAATAGATTACACTCAAATTTGATTACTAATTAAAGCTGATAAAAACATTTTTTCACGTACATAAAGGAAGCGCACAAACGCATTTATTATATATAAAATGCATTCTCACATATTCTTTAACTTTGAAACGAGTTAAGGAAATGTTAGGTTTAAATCTGGGCTGAAAAACCACGTACCTATCGCAACCAACAGCAACGCACACGCACAAAACGTAGTTACGGCAACACCATGTACCGCGATGCAGCAGCAGCTGACGGTGATGATGTCGTCACGCCTGTAGTTGTCACCAACGACATCATGTTTGTCGCCTTGCATAGGACCGCATCGCGTCATCTCTACACCCACACAACTACAACAATTTCCGACTTTATTTTCCAAACACCCATTTCAGAAACAAACGAACAAAAAAAAATTAAGGAGCAACAATCCTCCGAAGAATTGTGAGAATAGCTGCAGAGAAATCACGGGAGGCCTAGCCGTTGTAAATCCCAGACCACAGTCAACTTAAGTGTGGCCCCGTTTTCCCTTGCGTTTTCATTTTTTTTTCATCACCACAACTGCCCGCCGCCCTCCCACCCCTACCTCAAGCCCCCCCTTTCCCCTACCGACTCAAAACTTAATTTAAACATAGGAAAACGCCGTCTGATGACGATGTATCGTGAAAATGAGAATTTACTTTGTCGCGGGAAAGCTACCGTAAAAGGAGGTGTCGTCTGCGGCAGACAGAGCACGGAGTTCGTGAAATATCGTCGTGTCGCCCCGTCCAAGGTCGTTCAAACGCGGTGGCTATGACAACCATTATTATTATGATTGTTAATTATTAATTCATTTTGTTCCGGTTGAAAAAATTCTAATTTGAAAACATCTAGAAATAATTTGTTTCTTTAGACGTCGGCTGCATTTTAAAATTCGAGAAAACATTTCTTTTCACGACCATTTAAAATGTTGGAGCGGTTTCATGGAGGGGGGAGGAGACACACACCAGCTTGCAGCTAACAACGGATTGCCATTTGCCATTAATTTCCGTTACTGTCATCCCGCGCTGCAGGTCCGTCCAATGAATTTGAACGCCGCGTCATCGAATCAACACGAGACTGTGAGGTAGCGCGATGACGTCTAGGGCCTAAGGGGCCATAGCGAAAGAATGAGATGTTTTCACCGATGAGTTGTTTTTTGTCCTCTTGTTATTTTTAGTTTAATCAAGTGGGTGTAAAAAAGCAACAAAACAATAAAATAATAAAATATTTAAAAAATATTTTTCTAAAAAGGACACGCTTTTAACATAATCACAACTTTTAGTTATTTAATGTATCATATATAGGGGATTTATAGTCAAAAACTTTGTTTTTACAACTATTTTTTAAAACTTTTAATAAAAACTCTTTACAATTCACATCTGACGCCTACACATCTTTTTAAATCCCTTATATTAACTTCGCGGCCGTCTCTCTCTGTCGTTCTGTCGTCATCTCTCTCTGTCTGTCTGTCTTGGGCGGGCGGAAAAACAAAAGTCAAAAATGACCCAATTACCGTGATCCAATCGAGCTGAAATTTGACAATCGGGCCCGTCTCACATAACAATGCATCGTATCAAAATTTCAGATCGATCGATCGTACCGTAATTAAATTAATGCATTTTTAGTTTATCCTAATATAACGTATGTAATTCAAATTCACGGTTTGTTATTGTTTTTTTTTCCCCACGTCAAAGTTTGAGTTGACGATTTGACGCGACCCATCGAAGAACCGGCGTGCTTTTGTTTACATTTTACGTGTCACGCTGAGCTCGGAGCAGCGATCGGTGACCAGACTTTTCCCCTCTCCCACCCCCCCCCAGGGTTATGAAACAACGTTGAGTTAAGACACATTCAGTCTGTAAATGTTTATCGCGTTTAAAAATAATCAATACTGTTAGTTATGTCTCATATATAAGGGATTTATAGTCAAAAACTTTGTTTTTATGGGTTTGTTTTATTAAATCCCATATATTAACTTCACCGCTGCCTCTCTCTCTGTCTGTCTTGGGCGGGCGGAAAAACAAAAGTCAAAAATGACCCACTTCCCGTGATCCGATCGAGCTGAAATTTGACACACGGACCCGCCTCACCTAACAATGCATTGTATTAAAAATTTCAGATCGATCGAACGTACCGTAATTAAATTAATGTTTATCATTATATAACGTATGTAATTCAAATTCACTGTTTGTTATTGTTTTTTTCCCCACGTGAGTGTTTGAGTTGACGCTTTGACGTCAACCCATCGAAGTACCGGCGTGCTTTTGTTTACATTTTACGTGTCATGCTCAACTGGGTCCCCCCCCCTTAGGGTTATGAAGCAAAGTTGAGTTAAGACAGATTCAGTCTGTAAATGCTTGTCGCGTTTGAAAATAATCAATACTGTTAGTTATGACTCATATATAAGGGATTTATAGTCAAAAGCTTTGTTTTTACGGGTTTGTTTTATTAAATCCCTTATATTAATTTCACCGGCGTCTCTGTCTGTCGTCATCTCTGTCTTGGGCGGCGGAAAAACAAAAGTCCAAAATGACCCACTTCCCGTGATCGGATCGAGCTGAAATTTGGAACAAGGACCCATCTCACCTAACAATGCATCGTATCAAAATTTCAGATCGATCGAACTGAAAATAAATTAATGCATTTTTAGTTTATCCTTATATAACGTAGGTAACTCAAATTCACGGTTTGTTATTGTTTTTTTTCCCACGTGAGAGTTGGAGTTGACGCTTTGACGTCGACCCATCGAAGTACCGGCGGGCTTTTGTTTACATTTTACGTGTCACGCTGAGCTCGGACCAGCGATCGGTGACCAGACTTTTCACCGGTTATTATAAATAATCTCAATTATTGCTATACATTATTGCTATATGATTTATTTATAAACTAGAATTTTACTATGGCCGTGTGACATTTGACCTAGAGAAATGTATATGCTTATGATAGGATCTGTATTTGTTTTTTTATTTAAATTTTCATTGGGGTGGGGTGGAAGAGGATTGTTTTGTTAATGAGCACTGCGTTCTTCCCCCCCCCCTTTTTTCCTTGCACAATCTATAAGCGAGTCTGCGGCGTATGCTACGCCGCGGGTCGGATCTAGTTGTTAATTTTCTGTAACACAATGTGACAGCAGGCATAACATGTGGTTGTACTATTTGTGCAAATCCTTAGATTTCGGTCCTGAGCTATTGAAATGTTAGCGTTTGCCATGTTAATGATCTATTTGTATTTTGTTGCACTGTGATGGCTACGTGAACATATATTTATTTTTTACACGATAAATTGTTTAACCCAACTAAGCAGTTTTAATTTAAATAAAAACATTGATAAAAATCAAATGATGTGATTTATTAGCACCCATAATGATGGAAAAGTATGAGCATTTATGTTTTAAAAAAAAATGATGCTGATCCGCGAGGTCAAAGTCTGTTCTAGAACCACCAGGAGTAACGATGCCAATGGCAGGGAATGCGTCTATTTCTGTGTGTGAGATACAGGGGTGGGGTGGGGGGGGGCGCTTATCTCACCGGGTAAACTTTCAAATTAATCGTCCAAGACTTCTGAATGTTTGGTCTGATGGTGTACCACTCTCTACCCGACGACCTACATTCAAACGTTCATGGACGAGTCTATTTCTGATCACAAAATGTCAACAAACATCGCCTCGAAAGTCATGATCTTCAAGCCACGTGACTTCAAACCAAAGTTTAAGAAACTGAGTACCTTTATAAGAAATTTAATGTAACCATTTGATTTTCTCCCTTATACTTATAATCACGGCTAAGCGGATGTAAGGGATGGGTTTTGGGTTTTTGACCTTAATGAAAACTGTGATAATCAATTTTATCAACACATTCGTTATTTTTAGCTTCATTTAACATCTCCCCCTTCCCCCCCACCACACACACACACACACACACACACACACACACACACACACACACACACGCACACACACACACACACACACATACACACACACACACACATCATTTCTCCACGAACAATAATACACTATCGTTTAAGGTGTGGAATGAAATGCTAAAATACTTGCTAACATCTGCTTGATTTCGGTACATGTATTTACAATCACTACAAGGATAATTATAAATATATCGCACACACGCGAAAATAAAGAATGTATTCATTAAACTTATTTATATTATATTTCAAAAGACCAAAAATTAATTGAAAAAAATAAAAATTAATAATTCGTTATTATAACCGAAGATCAGAAAACCACAAGAACATAACAAATAGCTAAATAAAAAAAAATCGTTTCAAAGCTATGACAGATTTTGAGTCCAACACATTTTAAACGTTCATGTCACCACCACTCCCATCAACAGTCAGACCTGGAGTACGCCACACGACCCCCCCCCCAGCCCAACATAAAATGATAATTTAAGTCAAGACCTTCGTGGAATTAGTACCAAAATTCTAATGGATAGGGGGCGCTCGGAATAAATTAACTGACGTCATTTCAACTCACCTAACCATCATCACCACCATCTGCCCTTCTAACTGTCATAATATTATGCCATAATTTGAGTGACTGTTATGTTTACATTACACTAAACACTTTTTAAAAATAGATGGTTCATTGCTTTTTGAATGTTATTGTTATTATTTTTAAAAAAAAATTAAACATTCACTTGCAATTTTATTTTCATACAAGAAAATCCAAGTCTTACACGTAAGCTTTGGGTGCATAGATTTCAAGTTTTATTTATATTTCAATACATTCAAATAATTTATTTTTTCTTATAAATTATAACTCCTGGTGTAAACCTAAAATTAATTGGAACAGCGGACCGAAATTGAAGATTTTATTGTAAAAGGTCGTTTTAGTTATCTCTGGGCAATTATAATATATATCTTACTGGGCAAAAAATAACAACATGCACAATTGTTTCAAGGTATAAGTAAAAATTGAGGCATTAATCATTAAGGTACGTGCTTAGATTTGATGATTACATGACATGCATTTAGAATGTAACTGTATGCTAAGCTCTAGTGTAAAATCGCAACAACAACAAAACTACGGAGATGAAAAGCTCATTATGTTTATCTTCATATGTTAGAGTCGTTTTTAATTAACACATGTTTCATAGCAGTAAATCTTCAGTAGGAAAGCGTGGTTTAATCACTACTTTATTTATTTGTTACTTTTATTTATAGCAACGATTTTTTAAAAAATATTAAAAAGTTAATCTTTAGTTGATTTCTATTTTAATGTAAAAATAACAAGGATGTTGTATTGTTTTATAAAAAAAATAATAAATATCAAGGCTTAATTTTTGTTTTACTTAAAAAAAGAATTGACTTTCCTATGCAAATCTGAAAACAAAAGGCGCATATCCTGTCTTATAAAATATTTAACAATGAGCAACATGATATAAAACTACGGAAAATGAATGCATTTCGCTCTAAGACTTCTACAGTCTCGCCCCCCCCCCTCCCTTTTTTTCCGAAAGTGAATGCAACAAATGTTATCCCATTTCACAACCATGCAGTAACCAAACTCCTGGTCTACACCATCCGAAATTGAAAGAAATGGGTTGCAGATATAAATTTGGTGACAATATTGCATTAAACTAATTTAATATTGGATTCGGTTATAGTTCAAGGACATTCTATTACCCAGCAGAGACCATGTAGAGACCCTGCAGAGACCCTGTACAGACCCTGCAGAGACCCTGATCGCAACCAGCACATAAACGATTGATAACACAGTGTTAACTTCGTGAAATAAGCGCCCCTCCCTCTCCCCCGAGACACTGCATTACTTACAGCGATCGCACATCACAAGAAAGTAAGGATGAGATTACCCCCCCCCCGTCAATACTTGACTATTGCGATTGTATCACATCTTAGTAAGTCTTCAGTAATCTTTGGGGCCACTGAGGGGAAACAGTCTCGCCTGGTCTGTTGAAGTTAAGAAACAGATGATAGGGTTGTGGAAGAGAGCGGGGGGGGGGTGTCTTATTATGTGTTGTAACAAATATTTGCTACTGACCTACTAAGCAAAAGGAGTAACTTTTTTAAAAAATAAATGAAATGTCCTTTTTTGGGGTGTTCCTGAAATTATTGGTGCGTGGCGTTTAGTAGAGAGCTTTTCGGTCACGGATTCAGCCTACAACGTGGTACCGATATAGTACACGCAGTGATGGAAACAGTGAACAGTACTAAATGATACGAGAAGGTACTCAAATAAAGCAATGAATGAACATTTTTGTGTCAAAATATTAAATTGTTAACTACACTTGAACAAGTTTTATCAAATATACATATATAATTGATATAATGGGAAGAAAGAAAGAAATTATTCAAATGATTTCTTTGGATTTGGTAATATCAAACTTGAAAATTGCAACAATAAAAAACTGAACTAGTTGAGTTCTATCTTTTTTGTATGCGTAACCATAGAATACTAGTTTAGACAAATATTGTTATGAAGGAGATTTTTAAAATTAAATTTAAAGATATAGAATCTATAATAAAATCTTTTTAAAAAATGAGTACTTAACATTTGGTAAAATATATAAATGCATTTATACTAAAAAAAAACAATATAGCTGTTAGCCGATCTATGCAGGAAAATGTGCCGGCTTTTTGTTTGTGGCTGGGAGGTATCATTATTATTTATTAACTTTTTAAACCACTTTCATTTAGTTAAGGAAAAAATTTACAGAAAGTAAGAGAATTTCTAAGCAAAATTTTAAAATACGTTGGAGTCTAGATTTCAAATTTTACAATATTTATATGAAAATTTTAATTTTGCTAAGTAAATGTTGCATTTTTATACGTTTTTCAGTAAAAAAATGTTACTTTAACTTTCTCAAATTAATTGTATCCTATACTGACAAACTCTGTAATAGACACCGAATAGACGTTATCACTACATTTAAATTCTTAAAGTGTCGTAAGATAATCGCAACAAAAACACATATTTGTTTAGCTAATTTATTTAACGAACATTTTATCCAAAAGATTATCAAATATATTTAAACTTACAGTTGACTCAGTAGTCACTTGTTAGCTACATTTACACGCACACAAAAATCATTCTATTAGCTCTTAGAGTTCAATGCTAATTTAAATTAATTTATCTATTTAGGTAAAGTATATACCACTTCTCTAATGTTTTTTTTAAATTACATTTTATAATTCTGGAACTAAGAAACCCGACATCTAAACTTTGATCAGGTTTCTATTTGTTATGAGATTATACCTCAATCTCACCCTGAAATAATGTGCATCGTTGGTTTTAAGTTCGTTTATTTAAAACAAGCCTACATCACCGAAGTTAACCCAAGTGCCTCGTTGTTAGCAGATGAAAATGGGTTGAAAGGGCACGAAAATTTGATAAAGAAGTTAGAACTGTTGATTAAATAGAGTTTGTGCCCTGTCTCTAGCAGTGCTCTTTCAACGGGCAAGTAAAGGTTGTACACCTTTTTGTGAGAACATAGTCGTACCGTTTGCATACACCCTTTACCCCTGAATTACTGGGCGAAACTATTATAGACCTGCTACATAACATAGAGTTACTACTTTAATCGATATCTATTAAAATCTACAAACGAGTGTAGAAAAATTATAATGTATTGGCAGCAGCAACGCAACCAGTGAAACGTTCCGATCTCCTCTGCCGCCATGCGTTCAGCAACACATACACTTAATTAAGTATGACTAAAAAAACAACACACTTTAAACGAAAGTCAGTTAGCTCCAACCCTCTTTAATTCACTACACAGCACACTGTTTTTACGCCCTGAAATATATTGATTATATAGTACACAATTTTACATCTTACATTTAGTACTTCAAATACTGTAAAGCAAAACTAAATTTAACACACCGAAACGCGCTAGTCTTAAATTCACACATTTAGGAAACAATTTTTGTAATTTCATCTGGATTATTCATAAAGCTTTATTTGGTAGACCGAACAACGCTGTACTTAGAGAAGTATAATTTTTGCATTGAATTTCAAAAATTTTATTTGTGATACTGTAAAAAACACGTAGATATCTTTCGAACCTCAAATAAATTAAAATGCACTCTAAAAGTATTAAAACAAGTGAACTATGTTATCGGCAATCTTAAAGGTTTGTATCATTAAATTAAGAGAAGAGTCTTCACGCTATAGAAATGTTAAATTTTTTATATAAATGAATGAAAAAATGAGAAAGTTAAGAGCAGAACTATTATTTTGGTTAAATTTCGTGGACATAAATAATGAATCAGCAATACCCTAAGTACATCACTGAACAGCTTACCAAAGAGCTACACAAAAGTTACTGGAACACATCAATTCCTATGAGATGAAACACTTACCCCCATGCGCCGCATGAACTAACACGGGTGTCCGACTGCTTGAAACTACGCACAATAACCCAGGTACAATATACATTTTACTTTCTTCTATAACAACCTGAGAATTATTAGCATATCAGGTCAATTAAAAAATGTTTACATAAAACTCAATATTCTCGAGCAGAATTTGTGTCGAGAAACAGATCGTAACTCTAGTGATTTTATTTTTTATTTATTTGTTTTTAAAAAATTCGTCGCTACTTTTAAAAGACGCTTTTGAAAACTATCGAATTCACACATCAAATCCTATTTCATATATACGCGATTTATGCCTCAGCCTTTTGTAATTTTGAGACTCGTTGTTTGCCTCTGTGGGGTATACAATCTGTGAAAAATTTGACTCGCAATCAAAGACTGAAATACAACACCTCGGAGAACTAAACTCTAAACCTTTATAGTTTAATAATTAAATTGAGTGAAGTTTAGACAAAAAAAGAAGAACAAAAAACTTTTTAAAAGCCTAGCCTAGACATACACTATTTGTGATCTGTATGAAAAGAACTTTACTGAGAAAAAAAAAGCATTAAAAATATAAAACAAAACAAAATACGATCATCAAAAGTGTGCGAGGTAAAAAAAAATCCTTTGAAAGATAATTGATTATCACTAGCCTAAACAACGCGTGCGATTTTCAATGAAAATTTACCAAACATCCAGGATGTCGAAGACTCCGATAATCCGAGCTTTCACAAATACTTATTCAATAACTCGGTGTGACACATGGTGATGATGCCTTATGGGCAGTAAGGAATATTTATGAATCAGTTTCATAACAAGATTAGCAAAACCCCTTCACGCCGGTAGTGTACACTTGTAGGTCTCTTTCCCTATCATTTTTTTCCTCTCTATTTTTACCTGTAGAGCCCCAAAGCGGTTTTACTTTTTATCCCCCCCCCCTTTTTTTTTCCTATGTGCACTTCTCCCCTCCCGAATTTGCGTCACACCCTCATGACAAAACTGACGCAAACAATATTGTAAGGAATGTGGCGGTGTTATCCAGCCACCCACCCTTCCCCTCACCCACACCTAACAGACCCCCCCCCACGTTAATCACGCTTCACCAGAAAAGCCTTTTCACCCCTATTCCCAACCCAACCCTTTTTCCCCCACCTCCTCCAACCAGTTTAAAAAAATAAAATGATTCTTTGCGTTCAAAATTGGTTCCTGGCGTTTCAATAAAATAGTTTAACTTGTTGATCAGTCTTTGCAGAATTAATTTTATCGCACTGAGTCTAAAGTTGTGAAGAAGTCATTCCCTTTTTTTAGTCGTAAGAATCTAACAATCTTTCCCCACGCACATTTTCATACAACTTTATGGTCGCTTCAAGACTATTGCGAAATCGTTGAAAATCTAGAAATTTATTAATTTATAATTATCTTTCGCTTTTCTGGGGCAATGGCGTTTTGGAAATATCCTTGAAGTTCAATTATAAAAGCTGAACATACCTAGGGAATATCTTGGTTGCAATACTTCTCATCGCAGTAGCTGGCATTTGCCTTTTGCCATATGGGTATGAACAGTCTTTATTTCCACACAATATTGCTAAGTTATAATTCATCAAAGAGAATGAAAATACCCTCAACTCTAAAACAAGTAATGAAAAAAAAACACCTTGGGTTTAAAGTAATACATCTTTTTGAGAACCGTTCATTTCAGGATACCCCACCCTTAACTCTTGCACCAATGATCTTTCATAATTCTGGAGAATTCCCTCTCCCGCAGACAACCTCCAGCCCACCCCCACCCCCACCATTTTCCCAACCTTTTAGCATTACGTCGTTATCACAAACCCAAAACACCAACAAGTCTTTGATAGCTGCCACCAGTCCCACCCCCACCCAATGTGATCAAAGTATTAACCTCAAACCATTCCCACCTTATAATGTCCCCCTCCCCCATCCCGTCGTGCATGACACAAATGACACGCTCTTTAGATAAACTATTTACATAAGCCCCGCCTAACCTCACATCACCCACCCCCTAACCCTTTCCGCCGATTCGTCCGAATGACTACCCCCACCCCCCGCACTTCACACACCCATTCCATGCACAATAATAACTTCGAATAGGCCCCGTATCTGCACCAATGTCCTGGAACTATTGCCAAGAGTTTTTTTGTTGTTGTCTTTTTCTAACCGTCTTCAGACAGATTTTACCAGTGTCAGGTCCGAGACACTAAAACGTCGCCTATTGTACGGGAGAAAAATGTTTGATAGTGCGCGGTGGGAACATTTTTATGACACATAAAAGTGCACGCAGATGACAGGAACATTTCATAGGAAGTTGTCGTCGATGATGTGGATGTAGAGAAATGCTGTTAGTTTTTGTTTTGTTCTTGTTTCAACTTTGGGGTTAAAAAGGATACTAAAAAAAAACAACTTATAGTCGAGTAAAGGTTATTTGAATAATTTTTAATAAAAATAAAATAACATGATTAACCCCTATGATCTTTTCTAATTTTCATCTTTAAAATAATACATATATTTATTAGTTTCATGCAGCACAGTCTTCCATCGTAAAGGAAATCTTTCACATATCTAAGGGTTTCTCGAAGCCTAAAGCCAATGTGTTTAAAATTTATTTCAGATAGCCTCCCCCCTGGGAAAAAAGGGTGTTTTCAACATGGACGGGCCCTAATCATACAACTTTCAGCTTATCCCACCACGTCTGGCCCCCAACATAGAAAAGAACAAATGAAACTTCCCACCCAAGACATACACAATAAAATGTTATCATGTTTAGAGCCATTCCCGTACACCCACGCACATGCAAGACAAGAAAAAGCAATCTGAAAACCAGCTCGCTTTTCAACACGAACACAATCTCTCCGCCCAATCCGATAAAATAGACGTCCAGATTTATTTTTTTATCAAACCTGTCCATTTACAGCGTGCCGAAAAATCTATGTCTTTGCACTTAGCTGCACCCACCCCCCGCCGAAAACGCCCTACCTTCAAAGTTGGGTACTTAATCCCCACCCCACCCCACCCCATTCATAACCGAATCCCCCGTTCCACCCATCCTTCACCAGCCAAGTCACCCTTCTTATCTCATCCATCGAAGCACGTCTGAGATATTAAGTTCTAAGGTGGTTGCTTGCATTTATGATCATGCTTAGTGTCATGCTACCACCCGTCCCCTTCTAGCCCCTGTCCCCTGCCGAACCCCTACCTTCTAGGCTCCCGCCCCAAACTCCACGCCCTGTGTAACTCAGTGACGGGACTCTTCCATATGACGATCAATGAATAACCGTAAGTAAGCCACGTTCTCGTCTGCAACTCTGCATGCAAAGAAACGAGCTCAAAGCAAGGAGGCCATGACAGTTTTTATTTTCCTTGTTAGAATATCTCCACGAAGTTTAAGCTCTCTGGCGAAACTGGGTTGTTTCCCGGAAACACCTATGTGTTCCAGACACGACACGACACTTCGCTTAAGTACATTCATACATTTTTGAACCGAATTAACAAGAGGATCTTCACATTTTGTTTGAATAGTCAGAATTTTAAATATAAACTTAAAAACTGTTAAACATTGTAAAAAAAATCATTTTAAGAAATAAAAAATAAAAAAACAACAACACAAAGCAACCTTATAATTTCATTCGAAAAAAATGTAAATCTTTCCGAACAAATTACATATCGAAAATAAAGACGCTGTTATGATTTATCAAAATATATTTTTTCTTTGTTTAACCATCACTACTCCACAACTTATCCAAAGAAATTATATTTTATATACTAATCGTCGACAGTCTAAACAGCGATACAATTTATTGACGGCTTTTGGAACAAGTGTTACTAGGATGGGTTGGCTATCAAACACCCCTGAGCCGCGTCTCATAGACCAATACCGGAAATATGGTCCACCCAACTCCTACTGAAAAATACTAGACCATTACAGGGGCTCGAACTGTCGGCATTGCAAACTGGTCCTTATAAACTATAAACTATCCCGCATCTGTCGACATCGTTGTCTTGGCAGAGCTGGGTAGGTCCTATGTCCTGAAGATGGTGTTTTAGATTGTCACAAGAACTAGTAATTCCTTACACTAAGCTCAAAAACAAAATGTTATATAGGTATGGTAAGAAAATCGACGCTCAATTCCATGAATACTATTAAACGAATCAATTTTATCAATACTTCATAATTAATATTTACGGGTTCAGATCAGTGTGTCGATAATTCCAAATTTAGAATTAAGTTATTAAAAGTCAAATGCTTTTCCTAAGCTCCAGAAAGATTGTTCAAGAAAAATCATGGCATGAAGCGTACTTCCCGTCTCATGGACCTTAGAACTGATATTATTTGTTCAACTCTTATACTTCAATAACCATAGGATGATACATGCCATCTATCGACAAAAAACATGAAAAGGCCCAATGCTAAATAAATTGGAACTGACGTTAATTTAATTTGTAGCGCAGAATTAGATATTCATTGGTGTGTAAAAATGTATAGCTCTCTGTTGTCTTTCATACTAACTTCGAGCTGTTGCGTGGCACAAAAACAGAGACGACCTTAATATATGTACAAGGTCAGTTAGTACGCTATATCAAGCATGTATTTTAATATTCTCTGACGTTTTCATTTAGTATTTACAACATATTTCTTAGTTATCTCAGGACAAGACAGTTAATGTTACCACAATATGGTGGTAGCTATCACCACCCAAGTGATCCTCTTGAGAAAAGCCAGTAAAGATCTACTTACACTGATAGAGCCCTTGGCAACACAAAAATGCTGGGTGTTGTCCCTCTTTAGACTGCTAACCCAGAATCTCTTAATCCACTTCAAATTAAGTTATAATCCATTATATACAGCGAAATGCCATCAAATCTTTGCTCTCATTAGCTGATGAAAATTTAAAGATTTACTGACATCATGCCCTTACACAATAAATCTTTAAATTTTAATCAATTTATGTCTCTTTGTTGATCTTTCTCTTCTAAAAGTGTGATATTTTTTTGATAACCACAAATATGCTGTATTGAATTGGTGGTTTAATTGTACCTAATTGTGTCTAAATAATCAAATCAACCAACAACATGATCAACAACGATCTTAATGAGTTAAAAAACGGAAGGCGAAATTCCGTGGAAAGTAATGACATCATTTGTCGGTTCGTTTTGTACTCTTTAACCAATTTGTACTTTACAAGTCACTGTAAGGCCGTACCGTGCCCTGTTTGTCACAGTACAACACACATACGTTTTTAATAGTTTAAAAGATACTTAATGTTTTAGAATTTTTTTTTGGTATTCATAAAAATTCTCCAAGTAGATATTTTACTGCTGCACTACTTTTAATGTGTTTTTTTTTCGATTTCATCTAACATGCTAAAGATTACAGACAAATTTCGTTAATTAATAAATTTAATATCTTTTAACGAATTCGAACTGAAAGTTATGTTGGGTGGAAAATGAAGCATACATTTGTTGTGAACTTTAAAATAAGGTTACTCATTTATCCGAACAGAAAAGATAACCAGTCTTTTCTGATTTATGCTTTTAAACGTTACCGAGAATTTACTAATTTATACAGTCGCTGATTTTATAATCGGGTTTAATGACAGTGATAATGAAATTGGAGAAAGACTTCAGTGTATGTTACTTTGATTACGATAAATAAAACGGGGTACAGTAGAAGTCCATTAGTCCGGCATCCAACAGTCCGGAAAGCCCGATAGTCCGGCATCGATCCGGAAAATTGTAAAAAAAATATTTTTTCTCCAAAAGTGTGTCTTTTAAGCACGTAAAAACGCTCGAGAGCTATTCGGAAGTTTTCGGGTTAGTTCGGGATCACCCGGAAGCGCTATGTAAACCCCCAGCCTACTCAAAATCGTGAAGAAAGTGACTCAGATGCCGAAACGGAATAAAAGGAAGAAATCAGCTGGGCAGAAGCTGCAGAATCACTAAATAAGTTGATCTCTTTTACTGAGGCTAGTACTAGCTACAGTGCTTCAGAAATTATTGATTTCCAAATCATTAGAAATAAATTTTATAATTAACACCCAAAGTCAAGAAAACAAAAAGACATTCGTGACTTTTTTAAATATAAGTGAAAAATGTTTTATGGTACGTCTACATACATTATATTAAATGTAAAATAAACTTTGTTGTATTTGCAGCAATAATAATTGCATACTGTATTTGTATTTTAATTATTAACCTATTTGTTCTTATAATTACGATTTATGTATGTATGTAGTTAAAAAAACAAAGTACATTTGTTTTACGGCAAAGCCTACACTAAAAAGAAGGGGCACCGCCCGATAGACCGGAATTTTCGATAGTCCGGCAGCGAGCCGGTCCCGAACGTGCCGGATTATCGGACTTCTACTGTATTTAGGTTCCACCAAAAGTTCATATAGAACCTTGTTGTTTTGATGGGGCGATTTATATATATTACCTAGCTATTATGTAATATGTACATACAAGGACAGTGAGGTGAATTCTTTTAGTTGCAAGTCAGTGTGAAGAATATAGTTGGTGATTGTTTATTGAAGACGAAATAGGATACTAATTCTTTTTATTTGATTGTTAATACAAACTAACTACAATTTGAGGGGGAAAATGATATTTAATACCTAGCTACAATGTTTTATTCACGAGAACAGTGAGGGAATATTATGTTTCATTCAGATTTAGAATTAAATAAAAAGAAAATATATCTGCTAATTGTAGATGTAAATTAAAATGAGGCATAAATATTTTTTGAATATTGAAATATTGCAATTATTTTGCTTGTTAATATCTGTCAACGGAGAAATTTAATTTCTTGTTTAGAATAAAAGTCATATATAAAACGATTTAAGAACTTGACTTTTGTGTTTGGATATTGTATGCTTAGGCCTGTTAACGATGAATTTAAATTTAATCGTTAACTTTTGAAAAATTAACGATTAAGTAATCGTTAATTTCAATTAAAGCCAAAAATTAAAATTTATGATGTCATACGTAAGACTTATTAAACGTTCTGGTTGAAAATCTAAATAACACTGGAATGTCTCCTTTATGTGTCATCTTTTAACAAACTACGCAAAAAGACAGGTGTGTTAACATTATTTGGTTCAAGTAATGAGCGGGTCTAATTGATAATTTAACCAGCCGAGCTAAACGCTCATTAAAATGGAACTGAGGTAACTGGTATGCACAAAATGGTCTTGGCAAGGATTGACATTATCGGATATCGGTGTTCAATAATTTTCCACCATTGTAGAGGGTTAATGGATTCAGGAACTTTCATCTCCATTTTGTAACGCAGTAATTCACCAGAAGAGCTGTCGTGATTTTCTGTCTTTGAGTCAGACATATTTTCTGCCATTAGCTTAATACGCTTTCATTTGGTTTGATAAGTAGGCGAAGTGTTAGAACCATGGAAGGCAAACTTTATCAACATTTTGAACATTCCCGTAAGTCAATAGTTGAAAACCAATTTTTTCTTCTTCAAAAGTTAACAATGCATGAATGCATGCAAAAACACATAAGCGCATTGCGGTTAAGGAAATTTACCTTCATTAAAAAAGAAAAAAAATATTTAAAATACGATCACATAATAAATTATTTTTTTACATTAACCGGAGAGATTGATGGAGGAATTCCCGTAAATATGCTCTTTGCTGTCAAGTTAGCAGGGGTGTTCAAAGTCCGTCCCACGGGCCTAATACGGCCCGCGTTAAAATTGTAACTGGTCCACGGCTTTATGTTAAATAATTAAGAGACTCATAGATTTTTTTCTGTAACGACAATATTATGTGTATAGAAATGTCAAAATTATGTGCTGTTTTGAGAACGCACATCGATGTTGTCGGATAATGCAAAAAATCAATGACGTTTTATTGTTTACCAAAGTAGATACTCATTACAAAAAGCAGATGAAGTGATGTGCTATTATGTGTACAGAATTCGATGACATCCTATGGCAAAAATTGATGACGTCATATTGCTTATTTTTGCCAACTCGGAAAAGGAAATGTGGTATCGGTGTACTTCAAATTTAAAGATATTTTCAATCACTTTTGTGGCACATTATTTTCAGCTCTAGTTTTTTGTTTTTTTGTGTGTGCATATTTTATATATTATAAGGTAAGTAGCTTTAAATAAACAAAATTATTCAATAACTTAGCCATTATTTTTAAATTTTAATATTTTAAATAAAAGCTCCAGCTCCGGCTAATCTGTAATCCGGCTCCAGCTTCGGCTACAGCCAGATTTCACTTCATAAATCCAGCCGGATGTCAAAAATTTGAATCCGGTACACCCCTAATCGAAAATCACTTTAGGATAGTACCATATTTTCCCCCAGTGATATCCCTCTTAACAATTCCGAAACAAATAGCACTCATTTAAAAAAG
This sequence comes from Ampullaceana balthica, assembly GCA_944989445.1. Taxonomy (NCBI): domain Eukaryota; kingdom Metazoa; phylum Mollusca; class Gastropoda; family Lymnaeidae; genus Ampullaceana; species Ampullaceana balthica. The sequence goes on along the minus strand of CALYLW010000574.1, from coordinate 921,007 downwards.
AGCCCGCAACTCATTCTCAGTGTATGCCATTTTTGTTTATAATCTTAATCAAGCCATCACAAATTTGCACCACGTGGAATGTGGCCCCTCCCCTTCTGTATAAAACTTGGGCATCCCTGGGTTAGACCATCCAAGATTGTTAGTAGCATAGAGGGCATTGACTGTATTTTTTTCTCGTTTGTAATGGATGATGAACAGATATGTTCTTCCAGAATGATAAAAAGGGTTCCTGAATAGGCACTTTGCCTTTTATAAAGATGATCAAGAGAGATCGAGAGATTGTGTTTTTATGCAACAGGTGGATTTTTTTTTCCTTTAAATTATTACATCTATTTCCCCCATTATATTTCGGGATATGCACAAAGAAATTTATTTTTAATGTAGAGCCTTATATCACGACCGTCGTACACGTAACCAAGGGTGAAAGTCGACTGGGTACGATACTTAACTCTTAACAGAACACAAATGATCAAACCTGTATGATGTCCGTAAAGAAGCAGTTGTGCTGAAACCAATAAATCTCATACACGTATTCATTGTTATTTAACTTCTTTATTTATTTTTAACGTTCAAATGTAGAAGCTAATGGTTGGCTTAGTTTTAGGGTTTTTACCTACACACTTAAAGAGAATGTTTTGTCAATAATTCGGTGGGCGTGCAAAGAAACTACTATCACGCGTCATCATCACCAAAGAAGAAGAAGAAATAAACCGACTTAGACGTGGTAATGTGGGTGTTCGAGATAAGGGTGTTAATGTCTCAAACTCTGTCTCTCACTTATGTGCATCGGGGAAAAGCTGGTTTTAATGTCTTAACATTATGACCTTAAAAATATGCGTTCCTTCCAATAAAGTTTTAATGGGGTTATCGGGGCGTCCGGGGTGAGTGAATGAAAGGGGAGTTAAGCTGCGGCCAGAGAAAAGCGCTGGATAGTAAGGTGCGATTTGTCTATTGATGCAAGGATGTCCCAAGTGACAAGATTTCCAAAATGATTCACGGTATTCAATCTCCAGCTTCTATCTTAACAGATGAAGACAAGTTGGTCTTAATCAAAATCCGAACTCGAAATGTTAGACCCTTTCGGCAAAACTTTTAGTTTTAAGAACAAATATATAAAACTATAAATAGACCCCCCCCCCATATTAAAAAAAAATTTAAAAATTAAAATTAAAAAAAAACAATAAATAAATTTAAAAAAAAATTATAATAATTTAAAACAAAAACTAAATATCTCATTACTATGGTTATTTCACGTAGAATATCCTTGCTCCTAGTTGACGGACTTATGTCGGGAATTTTATGCAAGCACTTAAAAATATTTTTTAAACTGATTTTATAAAAAAAAAGATTTCACCGAATTGAATAAATGTATGTCTACAATCAAAATCAGACTAGAAAAAGTTAGCATATTTTTTTTTAAAACTTCCCTCTTAAACTCCCCCCCCCAACCGACACCCCCATCCCTCCAAATCACACACAAAAGCATTATAGTAGGATTGCATGGTTGTTTTCAACGGTTTTGAATATTTTGAAGTTAACTATCTTATCTTACATTCCCGCCAACACCCACCAACACCCACATACAACCCCCCCCCCATTCCCCCCAGAGTGTTTTACCGCCTGGTTCTTGTCTCGAAGCCAAAACTTTCTTAATGATGAAATTAGTTTATCTTATTATTGCAGGAATGGGCTGTAACTTTCGCCAAGTTTTTGCCACCCACTGATGTGGTTCCCTTTGAAATCTCATAGCGTTATTCAATCGACAACAAAAAAATATGTGATCGTGTTAAGCCCCTGAAACGAACATTTTTTTTCCTCTCAATAACCCAACATGTTACAAAATAAGGGCAATGCACCAATTTCATGATTCACGGACATTCTTTCTTGTTCTTTACTAGAACATCGGCTTAACGCACTCTTCTTTAAAAGCTCAAATTTCAATCGGTTATAAAAGAACAAGGAGAAAAAAAAGGGAAACGCCATGAAGCTTATCATAAATTTACATAACGTGTTTTCTGACTTTGTCCTTAACTCTTGTTTCGAGCCTATCTACCAGATCTCCATACGCCTCAGTGACTGAGGGATCTTTACCCCTTGTAGCCTTGTTACATCTGACAAGTATGTCTGTGTCTCCAGCTACTGCTGAACGCTGACAGCCCGTGTCCTAGGGACAAAGGGGGGGGGGACAACTGCTAGGATTCAGCCACATTGTATCAATTTGTACTTTTAAACGAGGTTTAATCTGAGAATAATAATTCGAGAAATCGTTTACGGCTTTTGACGGTCTCGTATCCGACGAGTTCAGTTAAAGCGTTTTCCCGAGACCCAGCACAAATCCGCGGTGTTAATTTATTTCCTGCAGGAAGTGGAAGTTTGGTCCCGTATAGTGGAAGTTTGGTCCTGAAATAATCTACAACTTACAATGAAAGAACATTTAAACAGAAAAAGAAAAAACACAAACTACCGATTTCATAATACACGTTGAGAAAATCGTTGGGCTCTTATAAAGCTTTAGGGCCTTATGTTTTAATCAGCCCTGTCCGTGAATTTATAACACAAAAATAAAAAAGACGTCTATTGAACAAACAAAAAATGTTTAACATTGAACTATAGGGTGCTTTTATCTCGCTTCCCCTTGGATAGCCTAACCTTGTTTTAAAACTCTTTTTAAAGTAGGGGTGTACCGGATTTCGGCTCCGGCACATCCGGAATCCAGCCATTTTTACAAATCCTGCTCCGGCTTCGGCTACGGCCGATTTTACTTAATAAATCTGGTCAAATCCTTCTGGCTGGAAGAGCCATAATATATATATATATATATATATATATATATATATATATATATATATATATATATATATATATATATATATATATATATATATATATATAACTCCGGCTCCGGCAAATCCAGAATCGGGCCACTTTTTACAAATCTGGCTCCGGCTTCGGCTCTGGTCGGATTTCACTTCATAAATCCGGCCGAATCTGGATTTTTAAAAATTGAATCCAGTACACCCCTAAGTTAAAGGCACCAAAATGTGGTTACCAAATTGTTAAAAATTCCTTTGATTGTATTAAAGGAAGAGAAAACAACAATCAAATCAAAACAACAGATATATGCATGATAATATTACCAATTGTCAAGGTATGTTGATTGGCGCAGAAATGACCAAGAACATAAATGACTAGAACGGCAATGAAAGAAGACCAGAAATGACCAAGAACGGAAATGACTAGAACGGCAATGAAAAAGACCAGAAATGACCAAGAACAGAAATGACTAAAACGGCATTGAAAAAAAACGAGAAATGACCTAGAACGGAAATAGATGAAGAATGAAAAGGGAAGAGACGCTATTTTAATACTGGAATAAATACATAATAAATAGATAGAGATTGAGGTGAATGCAATGTAGCCCACCGAATGTTATTCAGACACGGGAAATGACTTTTTATTTCTCTGAATGGAAAACATAGATTGAGTAATGTACCAGCAGGTGGTATAATATTTATGGCAACAGAAATGGCTGCGGGGCAACAAGGGCCAGCGTCGGGTGTCGTTTAGAGTGCAGGAAAGGCATGCGGGTGTATATTTTGTTTAAAAATATGATGACTTTTTTTTAATTAAAAAAAAAGAATGTCTAGCGTGATTTATAATCATCCTCTTAGCCTTACAAAATAAATGCATAAATAATAATTATTCAATAGTCATATCATAAGCTTCGAAGAACAAAGATGTCACACGTACATAGACAGTATGATTTCGAACAAATAAAAAAAAATTTGCTAAGAAAGGGTATTTTGAAAATGACTTTAAATCATGCATTTTAATAAGCTATTATCTGATTGAAAATGAGCGCAAACAAGAGATTATCCGGGGGGGGGGTGTGATGATTTTATTCAGTGTAGCCAGTAAATGTTCGAACAGATAAATATGTAACAAGCTGCCGCAAAAACAACAGCACAAAATATCTTTTTTACACGCTTTTATTTTGTATGTTGTATCCATCCATCCTTCCTTCAAATCTTGTAACGTAAAATTTAACCACTTCTGATGGTCCTAGAGATCTCAAAATTTTACCACATATAGATCGTGGATGACAATGCATTGTATCAAAATTTCAGATCGATCGAATGTACCGTAATTAAATTAATGCACGTTTAGTTTTTAGTTTTTGTCTATATACAATTTTATCACTCGCATCAATGAACCATGCCTCAATTCGCCCTAGAGGGATATACTTAATCTCAATGTGTTGACGTCAGATGTGGGAGGTAAAGAGTTTTTATTATAATTTTAAAAAGTACTATCAACAAGAAGTCTTGCTGGCCGAAATATAAGCGTGATCGATTGCCTATATGGGGGCACGAGGTTCAATTTTCAGTTAGGGAATTTTTTTTTGGTTGTATTATACATAAATTTGTAATGAATAATGGTTCTTTTTACCACTATCACAGTTAAGTTATTGACAATGAAGTTTAACTAATTAAATTGAATTGATAAGGTCAAAAAATCAATTTTAAAAAATGTTGATAATAAAAAGTAGAAAATAAAATAATGTAAAAAAAATCTTTTTTTAAAAAAAGGACACGCTTTTATTTGCATATAGAAAGTGCACTAAAAAGAAGAAAATAAAAATGTTCTATGAAAACAGGTGAAATCGGTGAACCTATCTACTGAACATAAAAGCGTGGGTCGTTCATCACAACTCTCTATCGTGTATAAACATAATAACAAATTTGTATGAATATTAATAAACAGTAAAAGTTTCACAAATTTGATCATATAAATGCTACTATCACATTAATTAGAAATACGTATCTACATGTAAGAGAATAGTTGCAATGAGACATGATTTGTGATGGGCGCCCCACGCTTTTATGTGCAGTAGATAGGTTCACGGATTTCACCTGTTTTCATAGAATTTTTTTAGTTTCTTCTTTTTAGTGCACTTTTTAGTTATATGTAAATAAAAGTGTGTCCTTTTTTTAAAAAATATTTTTTTTTACATTATTTTATTTAAAATGCACTCACTATAGTACAGGGCTCGTGATTTTACATTATTTCAGATCGTTTGGTCCTCACTCTCTCGGCTTGATACCACATATCTGAATCACGTCAGGGAATACCTGGCAGTTTGAGAGCCACTGATAAAGTTTCGCCAGGAGGTTAAATAGCAGAATGAGTCATCACCATGTTTCCCCGCCACCCCTCCCTCCCCCCATCATTGTTTTGTTTCAAATATTGTTTTTCAGAACCACGTCACACCTTATAATTCGTCACCGTAATAAGCCCGTCCTATCCTTCCTCCCAACAGCTTACAAGCGCCGGGCTTACGTCACGTCATTTTGACGTCATGCTTGAATTATAATAAACCTGAAATGCCCACTCCGATCCCCACCCCCTACCCCTCCAAGGAACACCCGTCATCAAGGTGTTCATGATATGGGGCAGGAGGGGGGCAGGATTTCGGGGTCGCGTGGAGATGGATACAAATAATGAGGGCAGTCAAATTAAGACCACGGGACAACGTGGTTACGACTTTTTAATTAGGATTATTTAATAAGTCGTTAAAGTGGCAGACGTGACCTATTTTTTAAAGGGCGTATTTAGCAGGTGTCTGGGCGACAAAATGAATGCTCTGCCCCGGCAGTGACGCGGTGTCAGCCGTGTGGGGGCTCAAACTGACCGCCCCCAGAGTCATTTTATTATAAATGCTGGATTCATTGCCGTCTGGAATAAATATAAAAAACGGAATTAAAGAATTAAAGAAGATTTAATAAGTTTCATTGTCTTAGGACTCGGAGAAGAGTGGTGGAAACGCGGGAGAAAAACAATGATAGAACATGATTTGGGTAATGGTGGGATAATGTATAAGAGCCAGTGACAATGACTGAGTGATAACGAGAAGGTGATAAGGAAGTTACAGCACGAGGTTGGGGTCGAGGGAATAAAGTTCAAGTTATAATGAGGAGCGTGGGGGCGATGAAAATGGAATCTCTCAGAGTGGGTAATTTAGAGAATGAAGGAGAATGAGAGAAGAGAGAGAGAGAGAGCGAGAGAGAGAGAGAGAGAGCGAGAGAGAGAGAGAGAGAGCGAGAGAGAGAGAGAGAGAGAGAGAGAGAGAGAGAGAGAGAGAGAGAGAGAGAAAGAGGGAGAGAGAGAAAGAAAAGAGAAATAAAAAGTGGTAGGGACAGCCAATTTTAGTAATGAGAGTTTAAAAACATGAGAAATGAAACACTACACAAAACAAATGCATGAAATAACGCAGACAATATGAGAGCAAAGATGAACTGAGAGTGGGGAAGGGAGAGGGAGAGTAAGAAAAAGAGACATTTTAGATAAATTTCCAAATAAAATTTTGAAAAATAGATAGTAATAGAGAGAGAGAGAGAGAGAGGGGGGGCGGGAGAGAAATAAAGAGACAGAGCGTTACGGAAGAATAAAATAGACAGGGAGAAGATACGTGAAAGTTAGGTGAACGATTATGAAATAGAACTGGCTCTGAAAGAAATAAAACGAAATTAAGTATTGTGGCATATATTTTTCCTTAATTACATCTCTATTTGTGTCAAACAGAGAATATAGAGAACTTCCCAAGCGCGACATTTGAGACACTCACCAAGTGAAAAATAAAGCTGACATAGACATATTTTATGATAACACCTCTATCCATGTACCATTATTCCCTTGCTAAACAATAGTTACTATTATTTAACACTTTAAAAAAAACAACTTCGATTGACACTTGAATAGCTTGCACCAAAGCAACTTGACAGTGATACAGAAATGTTATTGCCAAATTCACGTTAGAGAAAAATGGGTTTTTCTAGATTTTTGAGGTGAACTGAAACTAGAAATTATTATTGCTCTTCAATTACTTCTTTTCAATCTCACAAACACAGATACTGATAATAGTTACTTATTTGAACAGTGCCAATGTGCCGAAATTACTAAGCATGCAAACATGTTGTGTTTTTTTTCCTTCAATTTGTTTTGACGAATGTTAAAGGATAAGATAATAAAAGTGGGGAAGAAACATATTTTTTTTCTCCAAAAAAATCATGAAATCTCCAGTAAATAGGATTGTTATTGGAACTCCGTATTTGTAGATGAAAATGTTGTGGGAAGATTTGGCTGTGTTTTTGGGACTCAGTGTTTGTAGATGACAATGGTGTGGGAAGATTTGGGTGTGTTATTGGGACTCAGTGTTTGTAGATGACAATGTTGTGAGAAGATTTGGTTGTGTTATCGGGACTCAGTGTTTGTAGATGACAATGGTGTGGGAAGATTTGGTTGTGTTATTGGGACTCAGTGTTTGTAGATGACAATGTTGTGGGAAGATTTGGTTGTGTTATTGGGACTCAGTGTTTGTAGATGAAAATGTGGTGGGAAGATTTTGGTTGTGTTATTGGGACTCAGTGTTTGTAGATGACAATGTTGTGGGAAGATTTGGTTGTGTTATTGGGACTCAGTGTCTGTAGATGACAATGTTGTGGGAAGATTTGGGTGTGGGGTAGACAGGAGTGCGGAGGAGATTGTGGTCAGTAGGAGGGAAGGTAAGGAGAAGGTGACGGTAAATAGAGGAGATGATGGTGAGGATGAGATGGGGAGGTACCGTGAGAATTGGGTGTAGAGAACATGGGATGTCAAGTTTTTGGTAAAGAGTATTGTTTTTTCGTTGTGTTGTTGTTGTTTTTTTGTGCTTCTTTTGTTGTTTTTTATTTTTTAAATATACCAAACACTTTTCTTTAAACTATTGATTGAGCCCATGGCAATGTTCCATTTAAGCTGCACGGCTGAGCGACCGCGGAGATATATGACCAACGCCGCGCAGCAGTTTAGAATTACCCAGCACGCAAATTTTGTAAAATGTTGCACACAAAAATGGATGCTGTAGAACTTTGCACACGGGTTGTTTTATTTTGCACACGGACCAACGAACCTGATAGAGAACATTGGCCTCTGGTTCTCTCTGCATTTCCGCAGCACACCCGCCCTTCTTACTGCGCAAGGTTTCATTACACAAAACTTCGAGACTTGATCAATGAAGCATTATTTCTTAGAATATTATGTGTTCCAAGCATTTCTTTGTGTATTGTGCATATTGTGAAGGACATGCGTGGGCTGTGGTGGCAGGGGACAGCGGTTAGGCCTGGAATACATTAGAAACAATTCAGGCATGCCGGCCGGGTATTATTATTTTTTTAAAGCATGTCAGATCTTCAAATTGTGGTTATTTTTAAAGTAGGTTTTCAGTGAATAATTTGATAAAAAAATATTTTTTTAAATACTTGCTTGAAAATGTGAAAAGTTCATTCAATTTTTAAATACAGAAAAATTTTCTTTTAAAACTTAACAAGATAAAACAATTTACATTTGTGGAAATGTCTGTCCTTTTTTAATTGTGGAAACTTTTAGTGTTCTTCCGATACATTTATGTGCAAAAGATTAGAATAGCACGTTATGTAGTAAATCTATTTAGCTAAAGACGAACGTTGAATTGGTTTTATTTCTAACAATTTAAGAAATAATTTCAGCAAAATTTGCTTTTCATAATATCAAATAAGAAAGAAACAAATGTTCTAAATACTTCAATTGGTGCAATACGTTTAACGAAATATTTACATTTATTTAGTGTTTCCTGAAAATAAATCACTAAAAACAAATTGTTTGGAAAATTTCGAAATATTCTAAATCAAAACATTCTGTTCACTTTTTAGTGCAATCTTAATAATTCTTTTCTATTGCGCAAAGTTGCAGAGTATCCATTTGTATGCAATATTTTACCAAATTTGCTGCGCGGTAATTCTAAGCTACTGCGCGGCGTCGGCCACGCAGCTTTAAAAGGAACACTGCATAGGCGTATGCACAAAAATGTACGTCACACGGACCGATTTCAATTTGAAATGAGCACTTGAATTTGTTGTTGTTGTTGTTCTTTTTGGATGAATGTCTTAAAAAAATCATTGTCAAAGTTATAAACATTATTGACCTTGAATACATTCAATAATTTTCATGGCCGTTTTCCCCCTTCAATGCTTGTTATTCTGGAAGGTCCGATGCTTTATTACAGCTTGTAAGTGCAAGTCGGTGGTCACCAACACTTGTCAATTTAGATAATGCGTTGCCGTTATTGTCCCTTAACCTAAACGAGCAGACAGATAAACGAGGCCTGAGAGGTAAAAAGAAAATAACATTGTGCATATTAATAATGAAGTGTATTCACTTTTGTTTTACTTTTGGTACCGTGCAAAGGCGTTGCATTGATATTTTACGGCCGTGGGGAAAAAACTGTAAAATCACACCACCAACCCCCTTCCCTTTCGCCCGCTTAATTAATTTCTTACCCTTGTTAACTTATTACGATGTGACGTTCTAAGCTCATTTTGGCGCCACTGTGCCTTAATGCCCGGGGAAATTTGTACCCCTGTTTCGACCCCCCCCCTTTTTTTCCCTCGCTACGTCACTGCAACTGTGCAGGTGAGAGTCGACCAGACAGAATGCGATCTTCAGGAAATAAAAGCTAAATAAACACACAAAGCACACACACACACACACACACATATTACATACACGCATCAAACACACACATATATTACAAGCACACACAAACACATCTCACACACACGCAAAGCAGATGCCACCAATTAGCATAAGTATGACGCCATCAATCATAAATTATCTACGCCGACTGGTCTCCCGGTGCCATGTCGTCATTATGACGTAGGACCCCTCTACTCCCCTACCCCCCCCCCACAACACCCTTTCTTCCAGTCATACGTTTTTTCATCAGACATCCACCCACTCCCATTCCAACTAACACGGCGTCTTGAGACATGTGTGTAAACATTCGATATATTTGTTTTCTTTCAACAGTTGCGCCTAATTAGTTTTGTTAACCATGACAAAGATTTCCTTACATGATAAAGTGTATTATACATTTGGGTGGGAAAAAATGAGTACGTTAATTATTTTTTATTATTCTTTTTTTGCTTCCGCGGAGGGAGATATAACTTAACCCAACTACCCACGTTCACCATTTTTCTCTAATTTTTAAAGAATTTTCTGGTTGTGAGTAGAGTCAAGAAGTGTGTTCTTATGACGCTGTTGTCATCATTCTGATTTGAATAAAAGGATGAGTATGGAGAGGCAAAGTCTCGTAAATAAATATACGTAGCAGAATGCAAATCGCCGATGAGAGCAAATGTGAAATTAATAATAAGTACTCTTAGTCTCACATGCAAAGGATTCAAATTTTTTGTGTCGGAATGCTTAGAAAGAGAAAAAAACAACAACGAAATATTAACAAAAATAAATAATGTATAAACATTTCTTAACTTTTGCATTTCATTCATTTCCACTTAAAGGTGTTCAGTGGGAATTGAGTCGTAGATGAGTACACCATCCCTGAACATAATAATTTTCCCCTATCGTTGAAGGGAGGTAATGATGGCCCAGTGTAGAATGTTTTCACGGAATGCGATAGCGAAAGTCAACACCTCATAGGTCAAGTGAAAATAAGTTACAACCCTTTCTGGTTTAAATAGTAAAACCCTACAGTATTCTTTTGGTTTGGTCATTTAAAAAATACCAAATACGCTGTCTTTTATTGTTAAAAACATGAAAAAACTTTCAAAAACTGCTAATTAGCTCAAACATTCACTATCAAAATCTAGTTCATGATAATAGTGCGTGTCGCTGTATGTTTATTCCAGAAGGAACCAATCCGATTTAGTTTACTAGCAGGTTAATGTTCTAAAAATAATGAATACTTTTCAGCAAATGTGTTTTAGGCCGTCAATATTGATAAGTAATAATTACTAATTATTAAGCACTCACTTTCAAAACCTGCTAAGTAAGAATTTTATCTTTTAATAAAAACAAAATATTTTAATTTAAAAACGGTTTTTTACTCAAAATGTTGCTCTTGTGGGACAAATGTTCAGCACAAAAAACCCCCCCACAGAATTCTAGAATTTAAAAATAATACTGTTTTAGAAAACGCCATTTTTTTTCAAAATATCTGCAAAGTGACCTAGCAGGTTTTTGCAAAATGAGTCCTGAAGTATTACCTTGTTAGAAAATATTCTCAGAGTTTCAGATCACGAGTCTGTTTCGGTCTTCATGGAAATGCAAATTAAGGGGTAACAAATAATAATGAAATTTTACATTTTATTTATATTTTATGCAATAGCATGCTGTTAGAGTTATATCCCATGAATCGAATGGGCAATCCGATTCAACTGCGGCAATATGAAGGGAAAAAAATGTGAATGCATGGCGTCAATGCAGACGATATATGATAGGGATAGGCTCTATCATTTGTGACGCGGTTTTGTCTCGTTTCTTTATGCAAGAACCAAAATGGCGAGCAAAAATAGGTGGTAAAAATGGCTGATTGCGAAACTGTGTTGGGGTAAAAAGGCGCATGGGGTGAAAAATAATGTGAAGGGAAGAAAGGATTGAACGAAAGGAGTGATTTCACGTAAGGAGTGATTTCACGTAAGGAGTGATTTCACGTAAGGAGTGATATGGGAAAAACGTCTCAAAGCCTCTTCCTTAAAGCTTTGTAACAGGATAACTGTATAAAAATAGTAGCAGTGATAATATAATGATAATAAAAAATACTATAATTATAATAACAATAATAATGTCATGCATTTACAATATGCTGGTATCCGTTCATACCAAATTCTCTTAGTGCAGATAGGATAAACGATAAGAAGAAAGACCAAGTTGGTAATGCAAGCGACGATAGAGAGAGTAGTAGTAGTAGTAGTAGTAGTAGTAGTAGTAGTAGTAGTATTAGTAGCAGTAGTAGTAGTAGTAGTAGTATAGTAGTAGTAGTAGTAGTAGTAGTAGTAGTAGTAGTAGTAGCAGTAGTAGTAGTAGTAGTAGTATAGTAGTAGTAGTAGTAGTAGTAGTAGTAGTAGTAGTAGTAGTAGCAGTAGTAGCAGTAGTAGTAGTAGTAGTAGTAGTAGTAGTAGTAGTAGTAGTAGCAGTAGTAGCAGTAGTAGTAGTAGTAGTAGTAGTAGTAGTAGTAGTAGTAGTGGTAGCAGGAGAATCAAAGACATACTTTGTAAACAGTCGATTCAGTGCAAGTCTGTCTGCTATGAACCGATCCGCTTAAAGTTTATTTGGGAAAATCAAAGCAGAGTCCGATTTTTTCGCTGGATATTCCAAAGTAGTTAATGACCTTATTTTAAGCTTAAGACAAGAAGTAGTAATAATAATATTTTTTTTAAAATAAGAAAACAAACCTTGAGGAGTCATTAAATACCTTTATGAATTCGCTGAAATCGAACACAGATTCTTGTATGTTTATTACAAATAGCACTAACATTTTAAGTCCGTTTGATAGAACAAGGATACCAGAAAAAGAATCAGCAATAAGAGTTTCCTGTAATAGAGTTCGTGTTTTTCACTGTCACTGCAGGTCTGTTCTACAGAACTATTATCTACATATTCGTGAAAACTGACTGATATCTCAGTTTTACTTTTGTTTTCTTGATTCATCAATAGGCACGGGAAAATACCACAATATCCATTTGTTCACAAATAACGACATGATGTTGTTCCTATGGATACAGTACACATATAATGGTATTGGCGAATATTCATACATCTTTTCTGAAGCCATCGGTTGGAGTTTTTTTCGAATGCATTATTACTGTTTTAACCACCAACACTTTTTATTTGCATTTTCCCCATGCTCACATAAATAATTACTAATAAACTAAGCGAATTAAAGAGAAATTTGGAAATCGTTATTATTTTTTTTTAAAATCCGATCCTCGACACGACCAGGCTCAGCCTGTAAGAACGTACAGCATCGTCACGTGACAGACCCCTGCTCGCCTCGCGGCCAGTCTCCGAGCATTGAAGAACAGTCTCAAGCATCCTCATGTTTGAAGACCGGCATCCGCGCATGTTTGGGGAAGTCACTAATATATTTGCGAGTGGGCGCTAGTGCGGGGAGACTTCTCGGGGCAATTACGCGCGCCGAAATTTGCCTTAAACGTATTACAGAGCTGATGCCGTTAGAAAACACCCTCGGTGTTTAACTTTCTGAGTTGAGCAAATATTAGATTCGAGCTCTTTTGTCGGTGTTGCCTTTAGCTTCAGGTTGCCGCATCAATCACAGCACCGTGCAGAACCGTTCAAATATGACGCAAACGTATTTTAGTCTGTGATGTGTTTTTTGTAAAACATCATGTTGGGATTATTCTTAGCTTTTTGATAATTATTATTGGGTGTTGGGTTGACTTAGATCTGATACAATTCAAATGTACACATTTTAAAAAATGTACAAATTAAAAAAATGTACAAATTAAACAAATGTAAAAATTTTAAAAATTTACAAATTAAAAAAATGTACAAATTAAAAAAATGTACAAATTTTAAAAATGTACAAATTTAAAAAATGTACAAATCTGTTGCATAACAAATGTCTGATATTATCCAGTTCCGACTTTAAAAAAAATACAAAAAAAATCACTTTCTCGGCTGCAGCTGTGTCTGTATGTGCGTGTGTCTGGTTTTGTCTGGCTTGGCCGATCTACTAGGTACTAGACAACATACGGATTTAGCGCGTGCAAACCCCACTCCCTAAAACACCACACCCCCGCTCACATAAATCATCAACGATACCTGGCAAATACAATTTTAACTATAAGTTTTTGTTGTTGTTCAAAGAATATCTACTGGTGACGAACGAAACGTAGAAAAACTTATTTATAAAACTCAATAAATATTACGGTGCAGAATTGTAGATCAGCGCTTTATGAATCCAAAGGAAAATAATTTGAATGTAGACGAAAGTTATTACATAGATATTTTATTTATGTGGCTCTTTTAGAGAAAACCTGTTTCTTAATTAATATTTTACCATGTGTTATTTTTATTAATTTTTTCAATTCTCAACATTTTTAAAAAGACAAATGTAATTAATATTTTTTTAAATTTCCACAGAAGGATATTCTTTTTAAAATTTAAATTTATTTATAATTTTTGAACAACGATTCCTTATAAAATTCCTTTTAAAAATAAATTCACCTTAGCAAAAGATTGAAATTTTGATCAGAGCTACAAACCGCTCCCCTTTACTCCATGAAGCTGACACAGTAAAACTACAAGTGCATTTGATCATCGTGAATACAGCATGTTGAAAACTAACCCGAGATCTTTAAATTAAAAAGCTCACAATGTCCATGCTGTAGAAAACAACAAAAAGGTGCAATGCCAGCAGAAGGAATGTTTATAACAAAGTTTCCCAAATTATGTACATGTATTGAGCTATTATGTACAAGTATTAATTAATGCAACTGAACCCCAAGGTGATGCACCATCGCCTCGCGAGACGGAAGGATGTCAAAGACATTCAGCTACTATTTCTAAACGACTTAATACTTTAAGTCTTGCTGCGATGTTTGCAGTAGGTATATTTTTAGATCATTGGCAAGTTAATTTGGAATTTTATTTATCAGACCCATCCACCACAACATTTCCCCCCTTGCCACGCATTGGAAGAGCCAAAGAAAATAACGAAGTGACAGACAGTAGATCAGCTATATTTGTTTTAAACCTGATGTCGAAATTAAGCTTCGAGGTTTTTCAGTTGAAATGCGTTGAACTGGTTGGAATTGGTTCTTAGCCTTAAAAAATTGGAAGTTTGCCATCAGATCATACATTCTTTCAGAAGAGCTTCCACCAAGAGAATATCCGGTCCCATTTACACGGAATGTCTTCATAGTGTTTCAAATAATTAAAAAAATATTTTGATTTTTTTTTATCTCCAGGAAAATCAATTTATGTATATACGTGGCAAGAAAAGTAAGGAAGGTGGCCCAAATATAAGTTGTGTCTGTAAGACGCAGTGGAATGGGGGATATCACTTATTACACCAAATTAAAATTAAATGAAATCGAGGCTCTGGTTTTAAACAGGAAGTGGGAGCCACTGATCTCCCCTGACACCGTCAATCTGACACCAACCCGCCTGAGGTGACGCCACCGCTCAAACCGCACTGGTGCAGTTCACAGCAAGGGGTTGAAAGGCCGGCGCGCAATATCGTCATGCGTGACGTCGTCCCAAACCGGTCCCACGACAACCTGACACAGTCGGGATGGCGTCAGATCGGCAAGTGTTAGTCTGGATGGCAGCCCCCTTTACCCACCCTCCCTCTCTGAGCCACCCTGCGCCCTATCCTTATAATGTAGCTGTTTGTTTGAACCCAAATGTGTTCTTTGAAATACCTCTGGGCTGCCTGTGCGGGATTGGGGATGGCCCTTAAATTTTTTTGTACGAGATTAAAACATTTATTTCATTCGCCTTTATTGATAAACGGAAGAAGCTGAAGAATACTTCATATTTATAGACGTATTCAGGTCCAAAAAGAATTTTAAAAATACAGCAAGCCAGTGAAAAGAAATCCGATGGTTACAAAAAGGGTTTGATTTACGTTCAAGTGTCATGTGAGGAAAGAAGGGGGTTAGCTATAAAGAAATGCAATGCAATGTTTGCACAGAAGGGAGCGCTTGGCACAATATTTTTATACATATATAGAAATGTATGAAATTTTTAGCAGTGCGGTTGTAGACACGCTATGACGCTAAAGTAAAATGAACCTCACATCTATATTCAATCAAAACTAGGGACATTTAGTTATACAATTTATGTTGGTCAAATGTTAAGAGCGGGCATAAAAAAAAATTAGAAGGAAAAAACTCAGAATGTCAAAGAAATCAGCTGTCAATGATTTCCTTCAAAATACATAACTTTTTTTTTAGCATTGAGATACCTTTTAAAGCTTTGTTCACTAGTTAAATGGATGTGAACACTTTCGCCATGTTGCATACGTGCGTCCAAGGTAATTTGAAAACAGTAGATCTGCCCAGAGGCGTCTCTAGGATTGGTGTCACCTGGGGCGGTAGCTCATGAAGTCATCCCCCCTCACGAATTACCCAATAGAACTCCTCCGAGTCTTCCAGTGCCAAATATCGGAAACGTACAGAATTTTACATTTTGGTGTCACCCCTTGTGATGGTGTCACCCGGGGCGGCCGCCCAACCGCACACCCCTAGTGACGCCACTGGATCTATCCATAGAGTCTGATGTTGACAACGGCAAGCTTTGGCCAGGCAAACCGCCATCATATGATTTCTTCTAACACGGATGTATAACTACAGAAATGTCAATAGTGTTTCAAACAGGTCAAATATTTGAAGACTGTCCCCCAAATACATCCTGTTCAGATTGGCCGGTTCCATGGAATACTTTTTTTGTTCCTTCTACTTTGCTTTCTTTTTATTTTAGTATTGAAACCCTAATATCAATTTAGCGTGATTCTTTATACTTATTTAGGTTGTATAAACACTTGTGGACATAAATCGTCATATATTTAAAAATATTTTTCATAAAGTTGACATGGTTTTAGCTTCTTGTTGTGAATTTGAAGGCACGACACACAACCCTAAACCTTACCCCTTTCTCTACCCCTTCCACATTACGCTCCAAAGTCACATCTGTCGCCTAAGAGTACAATGTTTCACACACATCAGCATCTAACTTTTGTTAATTTACTGTTAGAATCTGATCATTTATAGCGTGGAATTTATCTTCAAAACATCAATTATGTAAGTTATGATATGAATAGTGCGTGGCTTTCTGTTTTTTTTTGGTTTTTTTTGCGGGGGGGGGGATGTTCTACGGGCAGAAGTCTTCACTGGTCCACCAAGACTGTGGTGGTTAGACGAATTGGAAAAGTTACATCACCTGGGGTTTCAGAGCATGGAGACAAACAAAAGCAGTGATCTATCTGGATGGTGAATGTGGAGGAGCAGGCGAAGAAGGTCTTCTAAGGCCAATGATGACGAAATTTAGCCGACAACTTTTTATGAAGCTTAATATTATTTCTTAATATTTTTTATGCGAAGCGCTGTGAACCCAATTTCTCGCTGGGGTGCAGCGTTATATAAATTATCAATTTATTATTATTAGCATTATTATTAATAACTATGGGTTTTAGGGCGCCTACGGCGCCCACTTTGTTTTGGTAAAAAGCCCAAGTAACTTATCCGTGTTTGATAAATACGAAATATTAAACTTCCTGAAATGTACTCAAAGTTTTTTTATAATTATAAATCGTCAAATCCTCTTTTTACATCGCTCTCTTTTCCAAAATTAAAATATAAGCTAAAACTACGACGTCATAAAATACTTTTAAAAAAATCTTTTAGAATTTCTAGAATTTTGCACACCTCCTGATACGCGCCTTGTACTTGTATATATATATTAAAATAAAAGCTAAAAATGACGTCATAGCGCTACGGATCCATACTCCAACCTGTGACTATTAATTAAATTTTACGTAACACATGTATTACTAAAATGTATGTAAATTTTGAAACTAAACTGATTACATAATATTTTTTTTTCTAAATCTATTCCCAAACTTAGTTATATCAATTTGCAAGGAGATCACGTCATCAGAGAGATTGTGTCATTTACGGTTGCGTGTCTACACAGCCAACTATATCGCATCGTAGATCCTGAAATGTTTTTCCCCTATGCCCCTATGTGTATTCCCTTAGTCGCCCAGGCCCATTCAATCACCAATCTGTGAACCGCCGTGAAATATCAGCCATGAGCTATTTTAAAAACTTTAATTCATCGTTTCACACGGTTCAAACAGGGACGTCCTGCATATTATTAATGACGAGACTTCTGGGTTCGAGAGGAATGTCTTGTCGTTTATCGCGCATGTTTGAAACCCAAACAGTTTGAAAATAGCTCAATCTACGTCACTGGTTACTACTATTACTACAAGCAGTTTTCCGATTTGTTAGACTTTGAGGGATTATAAAATACTGATAGTGAATCTATAAATCTATTTTTAGGCGTCGCCCTAAGGATTATGTTTCTCTTGATGTATATTATCACAGGGTAATATACAGCATATAAACATATTAAACATTTTTGATTTATCAAACTCATAAATTTTTAATTAAAACAGGAAAAAAAATGAATTGGAAGCATAAATATATTCTGAAAATTTTGGATTTCCATTGTAAATTTAAAAAATTTATAAAATTCTCTATAAAAACGTACTAATTTTTCTGACGGAATATATATTTGGAGTTTGTCAAAAACTTCGGATATTTTGATTAGGGTGAGAACATAACGCTTTTCAACTGGCTCATCAAAAGCTTGATAACAATTGAACATCTTCCACAACAAAGTGATTTCAATTTCCCAATTTTAATTTCACATCTCATGGGAAACGGAGTATTGCTAGTTGGAGAAATGTGACCTTGAACCCTCGTAAAAGATTTTATTCTAGATTTGCTCGAACACGTACCGTTTTTTTGTGCCCCTTTTGCACTGAATAATGGAACCTAACCTAGCAGTACTTTATGCGATAGTAATTAATCTTCAGTGTTAGTCAAACACATCAAATTGATCCACTGAGATAACTTTACCCACTGAGTTACCTATCGTTGTTAGACGTTTTGACACCAACATTAGATATCATTGCTTGATCTCAAGCAAGTTATCTCAAGACCTATACGGCATAGTTCTCTGGGTGTGACAATAGCTGTGTAGGCGGGTCTGGGGAATTTTTTGGGAGGTCATTAGATAGGTGGGCTGGTATACGTTTTATGGCTATGTTAGGATGTGACTAGGCTATTTGATCGGTTGGTAGGTGGGTGGGTTGGTATAAGTTTGATGGCTATGTTAGGATGTGCTTAGGCTATTGGATTGGTTGGTAGGTGGTTGAGCTGGTATACGTTTTATAGCTATGTTAGGATGTGCCCAGGCTATTGGATGTGCAGATAGATAGTGAACTTATATAGGTTTGTTCTGGTTAAGTAGTGACATCATATTGGATGGTTGATAGGTAGATGGGCTTGTGTAGGCTTGTGGTTAGATAGGCAATGCCTCGATTATTATAATTTGTTTTCTTGGTGTGTAAGCGTGGTGGTATAGTTTATTTTATATTAAAATACCTATGTTATTTAAATCTTTGGTATTTGGTTAACCTGGAATAGTTTTTTTTGTTTTTTTGTTTCTAGTTGGGAACTGAATAGACTATTCGATGGTTCGGTAGGTAGAATG
Source organism: Ampullaceana balthica (assembly GCA_944989445.1). Taxonomy (NCBI): domain Eukaryota; kingdom Metazoa; phylum Mollusca; class Gastropoda; family Lymnaeidae; genus Ampullaceana; species Ampullaceana balthica. The sequence goes on along the minus strand of CALYLW010000574.1, from coordinate 901,885 downwards.
TTGACTAGTATAAGTATTGGCTTGTTTGATTGTGAAAAGACAATCGGGTTTGATGTTATGAATTAATATAAGATAACTTTAACATCCAAAAATAGCTGTCAAAACTCGTTTACACTTTTATGCATTAGTTATGATATCTTTCAATTTATCATATTAATATAACACAAAAACTTTGTCCTTATTTTTAGTCTTTAATATCTTTTTAAAAAAACACTTATATAAAACTACCTACTGAATTAACAATACATTTCATAATATATATATACGAGCAAAAAAGCCCGTCCAAGGACGTTCCACCACCGTTCGGTGGCATGTTGTAACTCCTCTCCAACAGCCGTCTCGACCGGCATACATGTGCATTACGTCAAAAATGCTATTCATTATAGTTAAAATAAATTACTAATAAAACAGAGCTTTTGACTATAAATCCCAACGCGCATAACTCAAAATAAAGTCTTGGAAGAAATAATGCACCAAAAATAACTTGTTTTGAACATCCGCGTAAACGTGTTCAATATTATTTGCAATAGGTCAATAGGAGTCATATGTGTTTGAGGGACCAATCGCTAACGAGGACCGGAAAGAACGGACAGAAAATTGCCTTTTATTATTTTATATATATATATATATTAGGGCTGCGGAAATTAACGATTAATTTCTCGATTAATCGTTAATTTATTTATCAATTTAAATTATTTTAATCGATAAAAATTCGATTATAATTAAAGAAAATATTTATAATATTTTTTTAAAAATTTGTATTAATAAATAATTAATTATTAATAATGAATAATATTTATATATTTTTTAACGCACAAAATTCTCACGCGTAATATTATAATTTATTTTATTAATTATGTGGACCGGCAGACGTTAACTAAAAAATGGCTGCCAGCATCAGCGCAGTTAAATTTAAATATATAACTGGAAAGTTGAAAAAAGTTTTGTTTTTAAGCTAACTGCGGATGGCAAAGTCGAAGATGGTGAAAATGTTTACTGTGTTCACTGCCATAAACAATTCTCTTTTAAAGGATCAAATACATCGCTGACATACCATCTTCATCACAAACATCCGATCAAGTATTAACACATTGGCATAAAATTTAGTTAAAAAATTCTTAATTTTCAATGTCTGTGAGAATTTTAAAATAAAATTTTAAAAAGTTAATCACCTGTTTTTGTTACCTCCCTTGAAATGTTCAGTTTAATGACGTCATAAATTTCTATTTATGGTTTTAATAGAAATAAACGATTAATTAATCGTTAATTTTTCAAAAGTTAACAATTAAATTTAAATTAATCGATAACAGCCCTAATATATATGTATACTAGGGCTGCGGAAATTAACGATTAATTTCTCGATTAATCGTTAACATTTATATCGATTAAAATTATTTTAATCGATAAAAATTCGATTAAAATTAAAGAAAATATTTATAATATTAAAAAAAAATTATTAATAAAAAATTAATAATTAATAATTAATAATAATGTACATATATTTTTACGTAAAACTTCTCCCGCGTAATATTATATTATATTTTATTCCTGTATTTGGACCGGCAGACGTCAACTAAAAATGGCTGACTGCAACAGCGCAGTTAAATTTAAACATATAAGTAGAAAGTTGAGCAAAAATTTTGTTTTTAAGCTAATTGCGGACGGCAAAGTCGAAGATGGTGAAAAAGTTTAATGTGTTCACTGCCATAAACAATTCTCTTTTAAAGGATCAAATACATCGCTGACGTACCACCTTCAGCACAAACATCCGATCAAGCATCAACACATTGTCATAAAATTTAGTTCAAAATATTCTTAATTTTCAATGTCCGCGAGAAATGTTCAATCACGTCATAATTTTCTATTTTGGCTTTAATATAAATTATTGATTAACTAATCGATAATTTTTCAAAAGTTAACGATTAAATTTAAATTAATCGATAACAGCCCTAAATTATATACATATATACAAATAATCTGGAATAAATGTAATTCCTAGCATGTGTTAAGTTCGAGCAAAGTTTTTGCGAAGGAAACATTATTTTATTTTTTGAGGACCCCTGGCAGCTTTTTATCTTATGTTTGCCTGGTGTTGAAATCTACAGCAACTTTCATTATCTATAAAAACAATTTTTTTAATGTGCCAAAACACCAAGACCATGTGGGTGGACGCGTCAGTCTGCCACTAAAATCTAAAATAAAAACGAATCATGATATCTCAATGCTGACATTGAGCCTTTGAGGCGAGGCTCTCAAACAAGGGGATAAGCTCTTGGTTATCAGCTCCTAACAAAGACATCCGCAAAGTGCCTCCACGATAAAATGACTTGGTGGAGGTAGTCGAAAAAGTGGCATTAATAATTGTATTTATTTATCATTATTGTTGGGTGTCTTTTTCAGCCATAAAACACAAGTTTCAATATCAGCAAATACAAACCTGGGGAGACATAGTTTTTTGGGGTCCTGGGCTGTTTTTCCCCATTTTTTAAAAAAGTCCCATAACCTCGTGGTCGTTATAACCTCGTAGTTGTAGGGGGTTCTAATGTTTCCATTAGAACATTCTCGGGCTTCTGCGGCGCCGATCCCTCTACAGGTCAGCGGAGGACTTTCTTAGCGGTAGTCATTCATCAACATTTTTATATTGGCTTTAACGTGGAATCGATCCCACGCCCCTCAGCTTGTGAGGCGAGCGCACTATTGACTTAGGTATCCAGCCGCCATTGCACCTCTTTTATTTTTAAGGAGGGGAAAAAAATCTTTAAAAAGACATTATATTATTTGCATTGAAAAATGTTTTCCCGCTGAAATCCCACCCCAGATCCCACTTCAGATCATCCTTTGTTAATTCCATTCCTTAAACCACTGTTAAAATGGCGTGTGCCAGCAATATTCTTTAAAGTATATAATGTTAGTTAACTCATAGACTTTGTTTTGGAAGTCCAAGATTCAAGCCGGTCATTTAGAGTACAACAATGTGACGCAGAGCCCGTGTTTTTGTATAGACTTTACATCCAAGTTTACTCTTTCGAGTTCTAAAGCCACGTAATCTAATTACGTTTTGTTGTCTTGTCGTGTTAGTTTTTATTGAGCTCATCCTCATGTGTGTCTGGTAGGCATAGATTAAATCAGGGTCTGTGAAATTTGTGAAACTTAGTCGAAGTTCAAATCAATCAGCCTTAAGATAATATAATCAATGTATGTTACTGACACATGTCAGTATATTTTCTTACACGCGTGCGTGTATTATGTCAGAAATGCAAGCATAAAAGTAAATACGCACGACAGGACTCGGTGCACGCATTTCTAGACTGTGTCAACACAAAGTTTCACAATGATATCTCTGAGGTCATGGTGAAATACTGGAAGTTAAGGGGTCTTGTCTTTCGAGAGGCACTTGAAACGTCTGCACGATGTCTGCTCTACAAATGGCCATTATAATGGAGCCATCACCCCCAGACTTATCTCTCATTGATCGGAATACTTCGCCCCCACATCTAAAGAATTTAAAAAAAATATTCCATTTCAATATTTTACATAAAATGCTAAGTCCTCTTATTAAAATGCAACCCCCCTCCCAAAGTAACACACCCCCTATTCCCTAGAACACCATTCCCCCCCCCACACACCTACACACACGTTATGACGTCCTGCAGTGACAGAAATCTCCAAAGAAATTGACATTGCTATAAAGATGTTAAGATGTCTATTACCGAAGTGTGGGTTGCATGACTTGGTTATACTTAGTTCCAAATTTCACTTTGCCGAGATCTGGTGAAGTACTTACTGAGCAGTTGCAGCCACACCGGCGCCCGGGGGTGGGGGGAAGGGGAGTTGGAGGGAGTGGGAAGGTGGGGGGAAGGGGGAAGAGCAGGAGGGGATTTTTGAAATACATTCGTGTGAATTCATTTGTGATCAAGATCTTGACAAAACCTTTCTGCACAATAATGGTGCCTTAGTACTAACCAGTTCAGTGTATATAAGCAAAATCAGCGTTGAATAGTACCACAACACCAAAGGAGTTTGGCCACAGATTGAATTATTTTTAAAAGTGGCGGAAGGGGGCAGGTGGTTACAACGATGACGCGGTCTTTTCTGTTCGTTCTATTTAAATGTTTTCTTTAACATACTACGTCAACGTTATTCTTATTTAAAATATTTAAGCAATCAGAGTTGTCACCGAGTTTGGTGTCACACAGTGCGGGTAGCACATGTTGTCACCCCCTCACGAGTTACGCGATGGATCTCAACCGAATCTGACGGTGCCATATAACGGAAACATTTTGGTGTCAACCCTTGTGATGGTGTCACCCCCCGCGATCAACTCCACCTCACCCCCCCCCCAGTGACGCCTTTGTTAAAAATGATGTGACATCCTTTAAACACTTTCGTGCGTCAAGGAGACATATTCTTTTTATCAGTTACGTTTTATTGATATCTTCAACGCAATATTAAGTTGTGTACATCAGAAATTACAGAGAAATAACTTTCTAAGAGTTAAGTTCAAGCCTAACGCATCACTTCCTCCTCAACTATGCGATTAAAATCTCCCTTTCCTCAATCTCTAATTTGAACAATTTATTTAGCACTCATTTTAAAAAAAAATTATTTTAGATCGAAGATTCAATTTACAATACACAACGAACATTCACGAATATTAATATATTTGTAAAATGAAAGTTCCAGAATGAATTGCTTATTAGCAGTTAGATATTGAAGTATTGATTTTTATTCGGCATCTCTAGTTTTTTTGTATTCAGAATTTGATTTGAAAATACAGTCGGTATTTTAAAAAAATAAATAAAATGTGGTGTTCAACATCATTCTCGGTCGTCAAATAATTTTTTACAACTTCAGCAGCGATGAGATTAGTGTCTCATTCACGGAGGGATTATCTTAATCCACAAAAGCCCCCCAATCTTTTCACCCCCACGTCCCACACGTTAATAAAGTAATAAAATTGAAGTTTATTTAACGAGAACTCTATCACTTGGACACAGCAATAGAGCAAATATTTTCTTTTTCCGGCTCACATAAAAAAACCATGCAAATCTTTTCTTTCCTTTTTTTTAAAAATCCATTTGTAGGTCCTAGATTCGCCGTGTTACTTGCAGTATTGGATCTGAGGACGAGAATTTGAACGCCGTGCCTTATCTCTGCTATCAGAGCATTGGTTATTAGACGAGTTCAAAATATGTTATAAAATATGTCTATCCCAATATACAGGGATGGGCAAACTATGTGTATGTTTGGTGTGCGTGTGTGCGCTCCCAGGGGAGGAGGGAATATACGCTAAGGCAATCTCCTGGGACCCCGAAGGCTGGTTTGGGAGTTCCTAGGGCCCGAGGTCAGTAGAGGACAGACTCCTCGCTAAGACTAACCCAACATTTGAAATACAAATGAACATGCCCAACTACAGGGATCTGTCTCCATGAGAAACTTTCAAGTCTTGATTCAGGCTTTCGTCACCAAAGAGGATTTCACTTAAAACAATAATTTAAGAAATTCTTTCATTTTTCCAAAGTGGTTATAAATACCGAGGTAACTTATGCAAGTTGAAGCACTAAGAAATCTTTTAAAATTTGTTACATAGATTTACGAGAATAATTGTTGAAAACTATATACAAGTTTATTCGCATTTACGTTCACTTTTATGATGAATTCACATGTATAGTAGACCCTAGAAATAGACCCAGTTATACTTAAACTCAGTATTTCCACCACCAATCATTGCATGTAGCGGGGTTACCCTGTGATTTGTTCTCAGATAGCATGTGTAAATTAATGATGTCATTGGCGCTTTCTCCAATAAGCACAGGGTGGGCGACATAGTACACTTTCGTCACGTGTCGCAGAACTTTCGATGTTTGCGTGTGATTAGAACTAGAACTGCACCAGACATTCGATCATTTGGAGGCGTACAGGAAATATACGATCAAGAACCAACCCTATATTTCTGAGAATGAATGGGGTGACAGTGTGCGAAAAAAATTTATAGAATTTTTTTTTAATTCCCCGATAATCCACGGCATGCGCAGAACACGCAATATTAATATTTTCTTTCATAACTTTGTAGTGTTAGAAAAAACAATTAAAAAAAAAGATTATTCTTTACACTTATGTTGAAGGGGAAAAAAACACAACCATTAATCTAATACTGTAAATAGAATGGGTTAACATTTTTAATATTAAATAACACAAATAACACAAACAACAACACAATACCACGTCCAAATTTATTTTTGTCATTTTTCAATCAAATGAGTTTTTATTTTAATTGGGTTGACGACGAAATTTTTGGTAAAATTTTTTTGATCTCAACAAAATCTTTTTTTTAAAAAAACCTTTTGGGATTTTTTAATTTCACTACGATTTTTTAAAAAACAATTAATTTAACAGTAAGTTGCAACTCTCTTATAATTTCGAAATCGATAAAAATGCCAGCAAAATATATGTATACTGACGCTTTATCTGGCCTAAAGACTTCAACTTAATGATTTAAGGTCTGGTGTACTCAATCATTTCATTTCTTGTCCAACGCCAGTAGATGGGAGGCCGACGAACGTGAATTTTAACAGGAGAGGAATTTGTGTAAGCCCGTCTTCATTTGGTGCACGTGGACTAAAGCTTCTAACTCGTCGACTAGGTTTGGGGGCCGGGGCGGGAGTGATCCTTACAGGCCCACGTATTCATCCACGGTTAAGAAAGCTCGTCATATTCTTTGAAGATTGCTGCGATTTACAATTATAGATTGACACACGGGGGTTACCGCGGGACTCTACGAGAGAGAGAGAGAGAGAGAGAGCCACTAGGACCATAACGAGGTGTCGACAAGACGAAGGGTATCAGGTACTTGAGCCGAGGGCCCACTTCTCGGCCGTCGTCACCGGGCAGAGATTTAGAGCAGATCACAGGGAAATAAAGGGGGTGGGGGGTGGGGTTGGTTCGACAACAGTGGTTGTCTACCCTTGAGTTGATTACCCCTTGACATCAAGTACGATCTTAAAACAGTGGAAACCCACCGATGATGGGGTTCAATCCTCCAGCGTTGGGCGCATGGGAGGGTTGCAGTGGTGGTCGGGGAAAGGGAGGTAATATCAGTAAAAAAATAAATACGAAGAGATAATGGGCATTAATCTAAGCCAGATCAGCCGTGAGATATAGCAGCGATGGCTTAAAGAAAGTAAAAAAAATGAACCACAACTTAAGACCAAGAAAAAGCACATAGTAATAGTTGTGGAGTAGAGAAAGTAATTTAAATAAACGAACAGCCAAACGTACACTTTTTCTTAATTTGTATTATGTTTATGACGTTGTTAATCCAGATATATATTTTTTTGCAGATAACTTTACTTTTAATTCTCAACTGCATAGAGATGATTTTAATTATCAGTCTGATTTTTATAATATTAATTAATATATTTTTGAGTTATTCGCTTTGGTTGTGGTGTAGGCGTAGGGTGGGGGGGAGGTGGGGGAAATTGCTACTTGTAACACTTTAAATCTATTTAACAATGAATGTTACAACCTAGTGTATTGATCTAAGGAATGAAGGGATTGATCTAATAGAAGTTAAGGCTGTACAAAAAGATGGCAGGAGCGGGAGGTTCACATGTGTAGATATTTTTAAAATCACTGAAAATTTCACCCCCCCCCTAGATATTAAAGGACAATGAGATAACTAATTTTTTTTAAACATTAAAAAACTATTTTAAAGGCCTCTGGTGTTCTTATAAAAAGAGCACTGGATCTAAGACCCACTAATACTCTTAAAATGACACTGATGATAAAGGTTTTTATTGTTGTAAAATTTTGTTTGCATTATTCGCTGAAAGAATATTCTGCCGACTCGTTGGAAAATTCTTCTTTCCCTGTTTTATATTTTTAAAACTTTATTTTACAATATTGCAAAATAATTAAAAACTGATATTTTTCAAAAGCCACCAAACAAATGAATCTATAGATACAGAAATAACAAAATATATTCTCAAATACGAAGACAGACTAAAATAACTAAAAATAAATCTACTCACATTTTGCTCCAATGCGACGGATCCCGAGAAGATCACGTGACAACTTTCGAGTGTTTTAGTGGATAATGCAGACACGAAGACTTTAGTCGCACGATGGTTATCTGTGAAGTGTACATTTCATATACTTATATAGATCTAAGCGCTTAAGATCAGAGGTTTAAAAATAGTCGATGAACTTATGAGCTGTAGGTGAAAATAGATGGCTTGTTGGATTTTCTTACATTTTCCATAGTTTGCATTCTCGTCTTATCTGATGTGTTTTTAGCGAGCCGCTGAATACGTTTTTAAAAGATCGGGAAATGGGTTGGAGGGGGGGGGGAAAGATTTCGAACATCTTTAGTCGGTAAGTGTACCATGGGAGTTCTAAACCAATATACGTCCAAACCCCATTCAATACGATTACCCTTTAACATAAGTTTAAATGAAGCGCTTCTTTTATTTAATATTTTTTCCCCTAAAAGAATTGAAAACAAATAATTTTTTATTGGATTGGCGAACAAAAGCTGTTATTTATATTGGTATCATGTGAGTTGGTAAAAAAAAAGAAAAGAATTTTAGATTCACTGAGCAAATCAAAGGGTAAACTTGAATGTGGGGCATGTCTGCCTGTTAACAGGCTGCGCATAATTTTGTAGATCATCGAGTTATTTCCTTAACAATTCATTTCCAATTGTTTTTAGTACATGTACTTTGTCACTTTGCGTTTTGCTTAACGTGGATATATGGAAAGTTAGAATATCTGCACCTGTGTTGTGACCCAATTTAACACACACACACAAGCAGGTAAATAATTTCCAAATAGATACTTAATTGTAATTTAACAAAGGAAAAACTTAACACGAGTATTCAGAAAACAGAAAACAAAACAAAAAAACTTAACAAATAAACATAATTCAAGCAAATGCAATGTGTTTTTTTCCCGCTATATATCAGATTGCTCATTCCATTTAATATTAAACAGAGTCACACTGAACAGTCATTAAAAAAAAACAATCATCCACACAAAGACAATTCAAATCACACGCATCCAGTCTCCTTTCACTAAATCGATTGATTCCCACTCCAGCATTTATTCCCTCAATGTATTGGCTACCACATGCAGGCCTCTCTTCAGTCAATGGATAACTACCAACCACACCCCTTCATTCAATGCATTTACTCCCATCCAAAATTCCCTTATTTCTATGGATTTTTACCATCCATCTCCCTTCATTTAATTGATTTACTACCATCCAGTCCACCCCCTTCATTCAATGGATTGACTGCGATCTAAGCTACCATCTCACAACCATCTCTTACCCCCAACGTATTCCGAATATAATAAAATCAACACACCAGCGTGCCTAAAAAAAGGCAAATCTCTTTTGTGCGTCTGCTCGGCAAACATACCGACCGAAACCTTGCAGTGCATCTCGTGTTTTTAAATAACAGGACACTGGGTAAAGGGACGTCAAATGACATGCGCGTGACTTTCACAATCGAAGCCTCTGTAGTTAACACGATGAACAGGGCTGACATTATCGCCAGACTCGGGGTGAGGGGGGGGGACGCTGTGATTGTTTGGCGTAATTTAATGCTAAGAAACTAAATATTGAGGTTGGGGCAAATCTCTTATCTCTTTTGTGCGTCTGCTCGGCAAACATACCGATGCAACTTCATGATTTTACTAATATTAATTCTAAAAAGAATATTCTTAGCCAATATCGTAGCATGGATTATTGCAACCCAAATTGAAAAAAGGGTTTTAAGATAATAGTTCCATGAAAAAAAACTCCAGAAAATACACTTCCTTAAAAAATGAGAAAAATGTGATTTTGGGGACGACCGCACCATCCGCTCACCACATTGTACGCGTTTCTGACATGCTGTCACCCTCCACCATTTTATCAATAAAAAGTACAAAAGTCAAATATTGGTATCAGTCAAAAGAAAACTCCTGCAAATGATTTACCAGATGTACCGAATGCTGTCAGAGTCTTGAATATTTTTTAGTGATATTAGATGTCTTGAAATACTGCAATAATTATTAAGATAGTAAGTGATTTTTTTTTCAATTTTTTTTAATGAGGTAGACATACTGTTTAATGTCACAATGGGTTTACTCGCGCTTAGGAGTTATTAACAGTAACAGCTTACAACGGAAAGAAGAATTAGCGGTTTTAGGATATAATGTTGAAATAACAAATAAACGAGAATTTTACATTAAAATATGAAAATGTTTGATATTTTCCTACTTATTATTAATCAGAATAATAATAAATTTTTAAACGGACACTTGAAACGTGACTTATGAGTCACTGTCTAAATAAAAATTTAGTTTGATTCACAATTCAAAACAAGTTATGAGCCTGAATACATCTATTGTTCTGTTACTTTTGTTTGTATTTTGGTTTTTCTTATTTCACCTACCGTATATACTCGATCTATAGCCCATTCGTTCATAAGCCGACCCCCCATCTTTTGGAAGAGACTAGTATAAAAAATGTGTAACCCGCTCGTAAGCCAGGCTCCAAAAAATAATAATAATAGGACATCGTAAACAAAATGGTACACATTTTTTTAAAAACTAAAAGCTAAATTGGTCATTATGATTGTTAACATTTGATTAGGTTGAAGAACAAAGATATTTGAATAATAGTAAAGATGGATGTCATTTTTATAGCATTCGCAAGAAGGCTGTTTATTGTATAAAAACGAAAAGAAAATCTTGTTTTTATATTTCATTTTAATAAAGTCCGTAAATAACAACAGAAATTTTTCATCAATCACCTATGGCACGCTCGTAAGCCGACCCCCGAGCCTAGATTTTGTAAAAAAAAAGTCGGTTTTAGAACGAGTAAATACCGTATTTAATTTTATTTTTCAGCGAAACAGAAAAAGACTGTGTTTAGAGGTCTCTTATAGTTTAGATCTCGAATAGCTCTTTCAGATGAACCTATCTAATTTTTTTAAAAATAAAAGACAAATAACAATAAAAATTCAAACGTCTTCTCCTAACCCATTGCTCCCTCTATGCGTCTGTCTCAAGTGTTTTACGGTGTTTGACTTCTTTGAACTGAGTGGCTTACGTAAACCTCTGGTATGATGCATCAAACGCCCACACGTACTGGGGCTGCCATTTTAACTGTCCCTTGTTTGAGTCGTAGCTCGGCTTGTGGTTAAAGAAGTGTATGCTTGTTATTTGCTTAAAAGCAGCTGCTGGAAAAGACAATAAGAAAGGGGTACGGGAATATAAGGAAGGTCATGTCCGAAAATAGATTTAGAACACTGAGTGGGATATAGTATTTAAATCGACGCTCAAAAGGTTGTATTTAAAAGTTACTTTTTTTTTACTGAAATTCGTTTGCGTGTATGGTTTATAGCAATAGATGATAACACGAAATAAAATTTTATGATGTAAGTTTCCTATTTTTCTTTTAGTCCTCCAAAGATTGGTATAAAGAGAAGTCACTATCTTTTGTCAGAAGTCTTTGATTGTTATTTATATTTCTTTTTCAAAGTCCTTTTTAACCCTCGTTTTTTTTTAAAATAGATTTTTTTTTAAAAATAGTTTGTTTTTTTTTAAATCAACTATAGAGCTATTTTATGCTAGTTTGTTCAGCACTATGAAAAAATCATTTTTTTTACAAGAGAAAAAAAGCTATATGGAAATTTACCCGGAATTACCAACCAGAAACAAAATGAAGACGAAAGCACTGAAAATACTGTCTTTGAAATAAAAATGTACTTCAAGTTCAACGCTGTTAGGTGGATAGAATTTCTAATTGAATGCAAAGTGAAAATGACAACGTGTAGTGCAGCTGGGTGTCAATCGGTTTGAGCTTATGGCTTCACTTTAGAATTCAGATACATCTGTGAATCCTACTCCAGTGAGGCAGTGAACATATTTAAACTTTCAGTTAAACGTTTTGAACATATAAGCAAATCTGAACAACATGTTGCGACGATGTGAATTTAAAAAAAATAATTTTTTTATAGTTACAGAAATGTCTATTACAAGGGTCATTTTTGTGCTTGCTTTGATGAAAGTTAAACAGTTGGTTTACTTAAAAAAAAACTACTTGCTGCCTCAACACACTTGACCAACGAGCAGTGGCGTAGCTAGTGATTTGTAGGGATTCGGGGGCCCGATGGGGTTTGGCCTCTTTGGGGGGGGGGCTGCATACATGGCGGTGGCGTAATATTTAAGGAAAAAAAATAATTCGGACACTCATTTGAGGGGCCCCCTAGTTGGAGGCCCGGGGTCCCTTTTGAATTTGGACCCCCCTCCTCCTCCCCTAGCTACTGCCAACGTATCCATGAATTAATTCTTACTTCACACAAAATAATACTATTATTAAATCAATTTTAGTTCTACATTTATTTACCGTCTCGTTGAGCTCAATCTAATTACACAACCAGAAGAAAACAAAATTGATAGGCATACACACACAAACACATGTACATCCACACACAAACACGTGTACATACACACACAAACACATGCATATACACACAAAATATGTACATACACACAAACATATATACATACAGACACAAACACATGTACACACACAAACACGTGTAAATGCACACACAAACACATGCACATACACACACAAACACATGTACATACACACATAAACACCTGTACATACACACAAACACATCTACATACACACACAAACACGTGTACATACACACATGAACTCACATACACACACAAACTCACATACGCACACAAACTCACCAACACACACAAACTCACATACACGCACAAACTCAAATACACACACAAACTCACATACACACACAAACTCACATACACACACAAACTCACATACACATACAAACTCACGTACACACACAAACTAACGTACGCACAAACTCACGTACACACACAAACGCACGTAACTACACGCACATTAAAAAAACCGTCCGCACAAAGGCAGTTTTAAAAAAATAATTGAACTCATATTTATTTATGGGCATGAATTAAAAGAAACAGAAAATGAACCCTGATTCTTGAATTAAATTATCTAGGTCAACACTACACAAATTTAACTTCACCTTCTAATGATTATTATGGTGTAATAATTAATTATATGGATTTAAATATAAGTACTACGAATAGTTATGTTAACAACGAAAGATCTCGGACGCAGAGAAATTACCATAGTCCATAAAGTACGTCACGCTCCAGAGGGGGGAGGGGGTGTAAGAAAGTGTGACAGTTTGTGACAGGAGGAGGGGGGTCCGGCCATGTGTGACATCACGCTGTTTTATATTAATTTTTGATTATTTTGTTAATAAAACACAACATTTTTGTTCGAAAGTGTGACGTACTTTAGGGGAAAAAAAAGGGGGGGGGTCCGAGATGTGTGACAGTTTGTGACAGGGGGAAGGGGAGGTTAAAAATTGTCAAAAAATAGTGTGACTTACTTTATGGACGGCCCATAAATTAACATCAAGCAATGCTCACTCACAAGACAATATAAAACGAAAGTTAAGCTCTGTGATATCACTTATAAAGCTGACGCCTTATGTAGCAATTTCTAAACACAGCAGCCCTCCACTGCCTTCTATCCCCCACAACCACCACCGTCTTTTTTTCGGATTCAGGTATGTAGCCAACCTCCCGAGGGGGGGGGCAGTATATTCTATCATACAGTTCTATCTTTGTCCAACTAATCCTGATGGGCGGGTGCTACACTACAAAGCACGTATATCTTTGATCAGCTTGTCGTTTTACGATGTTTATCTCCTGGAGCGCATTTCCCCCCTCAGACATTTCTGTGGGACGGTCATGTGACACGTGTTAAGATGTCGTCATGGCTGAACTTAGCGTCCCTAGACACATTCACACAACCTTAGCGTCCCCAGGCACATTCACACAACCTTAGTGTCCCTAGGCACATTCACACAACTTTAGCGTCCCTAGACACATTCAGACAACTTTAGCGTCCCTAGACACATTCACACAACCTTAGCGTCCCTAGACACATTCACACAACCTTAGCGTCCCTAGACACATTCACACAACCTTAGCGTCCCTAGACACATTCACACAACCTTAGCGTCCCTATACACATTCACACAACCTTAGCATCCCTAGGCACATTCACACAACTTTAGCTTCCCTAGACACATTCACACAACCTTAGCGTCCCTAGACACATTCACACAACTTTAGCGTCCCTAGACACATTCACACAACCTTAGCGTCCATAGACACATTCACACAACCTTAGCGTCCCTATACACATTCACACAACCTTAGCATCCCTAGGCACATTCACACAACTTTAGCGTCCCTAGACACATTCACACAACCTTAGCGTCCCTAGGCACATTCACACAACCTTAGCATCCCTAGACACATTCACACAACTTTAGCGTCCCTATACACATTCACACAACCTTAGCATCCCTAGGCACATTCACACAACTTTAGCGTCCCTAGACACATTCACACAACCTTAGCGTCCCTAGGCACATTCACACAACCTTAGCATCCCTAGACACATTCACACAACTTTAGCGTCCCTAGACACATTCACACAACCTTAGCGTCCCTAGGCACATTCACACAACCTTAGCGTGCCTAGACACATTCACACAATCACACAATTTCAGCGTCATGGATACAACCACACGATTTTAGCGTCATAGAGCAGCTATAAGACCTTTGCGTCATAAGAGAAGTCACACAACCTTTGCGTCATAAGAGAAGTCACACAACCTTTGCGTAATAAACACAGCCAAACAACATTCCATCGCAAAGTTTTACATCGCATTGTTGTCAAAAATAATTTATTCAGAATTTTGTATTTGCCCCACTGATCTTTTCAAATGAATCGGCTGTCAGTTATTAACTAGTTTTTCTTTAGACATCATTGTAAATTTAAAATCTTGACCAAAATACCGGCTTGGAAATGTTTCATATCGAGTAAAATTAGCATAATTTTTTTTTAAAAATGTTATTGATAAAACTTTTCTAAAAGAGTTAATCTTGATTCGCGTACGCTTCTAGTGTAGTCTAATTTTCGGAGGGTAAAGGAAGTGAAAGTCCCATGTGTGTACATGTAGAAGGCTAATGGTTTGTGTTGTGCTTTTTGAAGACCCTTCCCGTACCCCCGCCCCAAGGCAATGGAGGAGATCGATCAGGTAACAAACCAAACGATGTTTTACCCACCTACCTGGGTTTTCAACTGTCTGTGCGGTAATATCTGAACCTATATTTATGAACATTATTTAGGAAATGGAACTGGTAAAGATTAAACTAAAAATTGGATGGTGTTAATCTCAAAACTAAATTTTATATATCCTTCCCCTTTAATTACTAACAAAAATTTGTACACAAAACTAAATATTTTTTTTTAAATGCTAATAAACATACACACTTAAAATACATAAAAATACACGAAGACAAAAGGACAAACAAAATGCACAAAAATACACGCACCTTCAATATATACAAGCGTTAAACACGTGTCGAAATTTTAATCACAACGCTGTGCTTTAAAACTAATGCCAGCAACATTATTCACTAGGGGACACAATCAGTAAATCTTTTATTCTTAAATTATAATACAACCAACTCGCCTCGCGTCATCCGTATCGCTCCGGGTTGCTGGCTTGTAAGTGGTAATCTCAGGCCTAATAAAATATTTTAAAAATGTTTTTTTTTAAAGGACACGCTTTTATTTACAACTAGAAAGTGCACTAAAAAGAAGAAAATAACATTTTCTATGATAACAGGTGAAATGACTAAACATATCCAATGCACATATAGCGTGTGGCGCCCATCACAACTCATTTCTCTTTGCAACTATTCTTTTGCATATAGATAGATATTTCTCATTAATATGATAGTAGCATGTTTATGAATTATGATTAAAGTTTTGAAACTTCAATGTTTATAAATATTCATACAAATGTGTATTTATGTTTCGCAGCCTTGTACGTGATAAAGAGTTGTGATGAGCGCCCCACGCTTTTATGTGCAGTGGATAGGTTCAGTCATTTCACCTGTTATCATAGAAAAAAAAATCTTATTTTTAGTGCACTTTCTTTATGTAAATAAAAGCGTGTTCTTTAAAAAAAAAGAGTTTTTTAATATTTCATTTTCTACTTTTTGGTATCAAAATTTTTTAAATCAATTTTTCGACATAATCAATTCGATTAGTCAAACTTTGTTGTCAATAATTTAAATGTGATAGTGGTAAAAATATAGATTATTAATTACAAATTTATGAATTTAAAAAAAAATATTTTCCCCAACTGAAAATTGAACCGAGTACCTCCGGGTCTCAAATTCAGTTCTTTTTAAACTTAAAATATAAACTCTCTAACTCTTCTGGCGTCAGCACATTGAAATTACTTGCATCCCTCTAGGGCCTAGGGCTAGGGCGAATTGAGTTATGGTTCACTAATGTGAGTGATAATATAGAAATAAGCTAAAAACTAAAATGCATTCATTTAATAACGGTACATTCGATCGATCTGAAATTTTGATACAATGCATTGTCATCCACGATCTATCTGTCGTAAAATTTTTAGATCTCTAACCATCAGAAGTGGTTTAATTTTACGTTACAAGATTTGATGGATGGAGGGACGGATACAACATACAAACAGTGTGACTTAAATAAAATCCTTTAATAAAATGCATTAATTTAATTACGGTAAATTCGATCGATCTGAAATTTTGACACAATGCATTGTCATCCAAGATCTATCTGTGGTAAAATCTTGAGATCTCTAGGACCATCAGAAGTGGTTTAATTTTACGTTACAAAATTTGACGGATGGATGGATGGATGGATGGATGGATGGATGGATGGATGGATGGATGGATGGATGGATGGATGTACGGACGGAAGAACGGACGTACGGATGGATGGATGAATGGGTGGGTGGGTGGGTGGGTGGGTGGGTGGATAGATGGATGGATGGATGGATGGATGGATGGATGGACGGACGGACGGAAGGATGGATGTATGGATGGATGGATGGATGGATGTATGGATGGACGGACGGACGGTCGGATGGATGGATGGATGGATGGATGGATGGATGGATGGATGGATGGATGGATGGATGGATGGATGGATGAATGGTTGGATGGATGAATGGATGGATGGATCGATGGATGGAAAATACAACATACAAACAGTGTGACTTAAATAAAAGCGTGTAAAAAGAAACAGACTCTTACGTAGAAAACGACATTTACATCCGATTCAAAGGCTCCTAGGGTTCAGCTACCCTATTCTGTCGTCAGTTAAACCGTGTTTTGACAACTTCCAGGAACATTCGTCATATTAAGGGGGACACGTGGTGGTGTCAAAATAATGTCAAGTGAAGTCTTTTTTTTTAAATCATCCCACCACACCCTCACGTTATCAGCGATGCAAAAATATCAGTTTTGACAACTTATGACCTTAAAATGTGTAGTTCATGGTCACCAGAAGCGAGTTTTCCATTGTGCATGAGAAACTGCTCACACTAGAATCTGTGAGCTCAGAAGAAAAAATCATTACGAACCGTCGCGTCTTCCCAATCGGTGCCTGGTGGCCAAGGTTACACTCGATGCAATTACAGTACTAAGTGCGAAACAAATCGCTGATGAATTCAAAATTCCTTAAAAGTGTATCCTGTTGTTGTAATAAGTGATTACAGAAAGAAATTATTTATTATTCTTTATAAGTTTAACTTTTGACACTGATTTTTATCATTTGTAATTAACAATCAATGTTAAGTATTAAATTTTAATATTCATACTTAAATCTGCTCATGAATTCTTTCTTCGGGCTTTGGCCAATCGACCCAGACCATTTCACGAACTGGCTGGCAAAAGCTCGAATTTCGGGCTTTGTCCGGCCAATTTGCAGCAATATTGGCCACTTGGCGAATGGGCCGATTATTTCGCGAAGTGGCCGATTTTGGGCTTTGGCCGTAACACACACACACATATATATATATATATATATATATATATATATATATATATATATATATATATATATATATATATATATATATATATAATATATATATATATATATATATATATATATATATATATATATATATATATATATGATATTGGTATATCCAAATAACTCCAATACTTTCAGAGTTTGACATCCTTGCTAACGGATTGATATTGATATTATTTTTTCACAATATAAAAAGAAAAAAAAATACCTTAAAACATGTCAGACATTAAAGTTATTGCCTCTTAGTACATTGCTTCTCAAACTTTTTAGTATGGCGGACCGGCAGGAATTTTTCCATTGCACCAGGGACCGGTGAACTAATTTCACTGTAGTAAGTGTTAGCGAAATTTTATTTATTTTATTTTATTTGTTTCATTTTATAAGCTTATTATATTTTCTGTCCTTTCTTGATAACTTCTGCGGACCGGCAGTGGATGGCCCACGGACCGGCACCGGTCCGCGAACCGTCACTTTGAGATGCACTGTCTTAGTAGTAGTAGACCTTATTTAAAATATATATATATTTAAATATTTTTTTTTGGAAACTCATATCCGTTGCATTAGAATCTGTGTAATTCAAGCTGTAAAAGTTCATCAGAGAGCTCCATCGTATCTTAAGTTTTCAACGGTCGATGAGTGCGGAACAGCTTTAAAAGAAGGTGCCACAATGGTGATTTAGGGATTACAAGATGGCTATCATGTGTGGTAAAGGAATCAAACAAACTTTTTAAGAATACAAACGTATGATTGCATGTGGCAATTTTTTAAACTAGAAAATTTGGGTTGTTTCGGATTTTTATTTGTCTGCAGTACATAGGGGAAGAAAATGTAGGTGTCATTTAACATAATTTGTAAAAAAAAACAAACAAAAAAAACAACAACAACAACAACAAAAACAAACAAACAACCAAACAAATTGTTGACATTTGTGTTTACACTCCAAATAATCATGGAGCTTCATTGATTACCCCTTTCAACCGCAGATTGGACAATAAAAAGTATTTGTGTCATCACCCGCTGTTGCTATGGCAACATACAAACTAGCTTGGAGGTAAATCGAGAGCATTTGGGGTCGTCCATAAGTACGTCACGCTATTTTTGACCATTTTTAACTCCCCCTTCCCCCCTGTCACAAACTGTCACAAATCTCAGACCCCCCCCTTTAAAGTACGTCACACTTTCGAAAAATTTTTTTTTAAACTAACAAATTAGTTAAAATATAATATATAACACCGTGACGTCACACATGGCTGGACCCCCCTCCCCCCTTTCACAAACTGTCACACTTTCTTACACCCCCTCCCCCTCTGGAGTGTGACGTACTTTATGGACGGCACCTTTACTACGGCAAATATTTTTTTTTAATTATAAATTTAATGAGTTTTTTTAACTCTAAACTCGCCGGAGAGCTCTTTCGGCTAAGTTTCAAACTAGTAACTTAACAAAACACAGAAAACTTGTATTATAAGGGCTAGAATTTTAAACAAAAATCATGAAACTCACGAGACAACTGTGGCAATAATATCTTTTAGGCAGAGATAAATCCTCAATTTCTTGACAGTGGCCATGGGGCAGGTAGTGTATGCGATAAGTGCTTCGGGTAGTTGGCAAGATACAGGGGTTGTATCATTAGCTAACACGGAGACCTTAAAAGCACATTACGTCACAAAAAGGAGGTTCCCCAGTGACGAAATGCGTCACACCAACTTTAAATGGTATTTCTTTCCGAGATAAGAGCGGCCGGTTTTTTTTTGTTTTTTTTTAATTTCTCAGTTTAATCCAATGTCAACTGATCGCAGGTCGTGAGTTAAAAAAATGCGACAGCACAATCAAGTGTGTTACTCCTATTCTTGTGTGTTTGCGTTACCATGGCAACCGCGGGAGATAACGCTAGACGCACATCGCGCTGAATTAACCGGAGTTCTCTTCAAACAGAAAGAGAAATTAGCTCCGTGCTGATCTCCCCCCCTGATACGTGATTTATTGGTGGTTATGATTGATTTGATCCATAACCCTAACCTCCTCTAGTATTTCACTGAACATATCAAAATATCGTTTGGTTTCCACCGGTAATAAAAAAGTTAATGTAAATGTGAAGAGGGTCATTAAAAAGTAAATAGCTTTAGGTGGAACTAATAATAATAAATAATATACGATTCTATAGCCCAGGGCATCCTAGAACCCTAAAATTTATTATAATAAATAGTACTATTTTTTGTTTTTTTAATCGTCTAAAATTTTAACTTACGAAAAACAAGGAAAAAAAATTTGCGTAGCAACAAACACTTTCAAATTAAACAAAAACTCATCGTTTTGCCTTAATTATGCCAACTGATTTCACGTTCACGAAATATCAGTGAAGTGTCACTTTTTACGCACATGATGTGAATTCCTACTTGAGCAGTTGAAGAATGTCCTATCAAATGCTACAACAACGTAACGTAATATCCGTTTTCAACGTTAATGTGTTTGGTGTTTTTATTTTGGGTTTGTTCCATCTTTGTAATGACATCCATTTCGAATTTCAGAACTGTCACAAGTACACACCCGTAGGCGTAGGCAGAGGAAAGTGTTGAAAACACAAAGGGACCTGTCGCAGGACAACAAAGAATCATTTCCGAAACACAAACAAAGTATACCAATAGACAGAAAAATGTAATATATATTTATTTAAACGTGCATACTTTTAAAATGACGCATCAAGGTTTCTGCTTAAATAAATTGAAGGACGCTGGCTTCTAAAATATAGGCACGATCGTGCATTATGAAGAAACCCTATATCCTTGACATCTATATTTAACTTTAATTTTAATAAAAATTGTAAAAATTCAATTGAAAGGCGAGTGGAAAAAAGTATGCAGGGTAGGCATACGAAGCGTAGTCCCATCACTTGAGGCAAGCACACCCGATGCTGACTAAGTTTCTAAACGTTTTACACACACACACACACAGCATCCAAGTCTCATTTCTATCACATAAAATCAGAAATTTCATGCACTCCCCACGGGGTCCTTCGCGTAAATCGTCACGGAATGTTTCACATGTTATCCCCCTTCCCCCCCCCAAACCTACCCGCACACAATTTCTTCCATCGATGCCTGCTGGGGCTGTTTGCCGTAGAACCGTGGATGTCTCTTTGTGGCATCATTCTTTCATGTCCTTTTTCTTGTTAACGTTATGATATAAATATTTTTTTAAAATAATAATAAAAATTGGACTGGAATTAAATTTTTGGTTTTTGCTATTTGTAGAACTGTCCGTAACATCAGCCTTAACCGATGTCCAACTTTTTCTAGTGACCTTGTTCTACGTCAACCTAAATACACTTGGAATCAGAATGGTTTCCTGTCTGCAGCTTGATCATGGAAGTATTTTCCGAAGATATCAAGTTACGAGCTATGGGGTCTTTCACCCAAATCTTCATCCGGTTCCCTTAGTATACCGTACTTTAACAAGCCACCATTCCTTCCACCAATGCTATTGCCGGATATCTCACTGAAGTCTATTCGTGAATTCATCATAACCTCCACCCTGCTGTCCTCTCTGTTTACCTTTTTAAAAAAAAACTACAGATAAACACGTATATGAAGCCGCCTTTCATTACCTTACGAGCTCTGAGTAAAAGTGACACTCCGCTCTGTGTCTAATCTGAAGTTAAAACTGAATTGAATAGTGACATGCGAAATCTAAAATTGGATAGATCCCTTCTCTATTTCTGAGAATCATTACTTCTTGTATAATGTCAATTTCCTGCATGGAAAATTTTAAAAAAAAATAAATAAAATATAACCCTTCACTTCAGCCCCTTATAAACATTCACCCCTCCCCCACCCACACTGCCCGTGAAAAGTTCTATCACTACTTGCCGACAACTATAATTTAGGACAAGCCTTTGAATTGTTAACATCTGATCAAATTACGAGGCCTGAAAATTTTCTTGAGTCGTCAAGCTCTGGCTAAACCAAACCAGTTCCATGTGTGGATGATATGTATCCCTGCCACTGGATAAACCAAACCAGCATCATATGTGGATGATGAGATAAAACACCAATAATATCCGATGAGTTATCATTGCTTCCATTGTGTAAAAGTCTAAAGTAGGGGACACGATTGCCAGGTTTGAAATCAGTTATCTATCCTGTTAATGGTATTGACCTTTGCATTTTGTGAGTCCCAACCTCAAAACTCTCGAGATGATTGTGAGGTCTAGAGATTTCTAGAGATTTGACCACCAGTCCAGGAGCTTGCAATTGGTTCAGTTAACACAGCACGCTAGTGCCCCCCACCCCGCCACTCCCCCCTCACAAACAAGATTAATAATAGCATACAAACTGGACACCTGCCTCAACCTGCTTAGTGCATGGTAATTAGTTACATGTGTGCTGCAACGTTGACAGGTAACTCCTGCAAGCACCGCTCTTTTGTCTTCTCCCGTAAGATATATTACAGCGCTTCTAACAAAATTAGCCTTCTTTACTGAATTACTTGGTCCAATGTTCTTTTTTAGTAAGCCTGTTTTATTGGGTTTATTTATTTATTCTAATCATCTCGTCATATATTTTACGTTTACAGAACATATATATTTTATTTTTGTAATTATCAATCAAACTTATATCTTAAGAATGTTTTAACAGATCACAGAATAATATAACAAACCCGGAGAGCCATGCCTATATGTGAATAATGGGAATGTAATAAGGGCTAAAAATTAAACTCTCTCTTCTCCCCCTCTCTCTCTTCCTCCTCTCTTTCTCTTTGCCTTTCTCTCTCTCTCTCTCTCTCTCTCTCTCTCTCTCTCTCTCTCTCTCTCTCTCTCTCTCTCTCTCTCTCTCTCTCTCTCTCTCTCTCTCTCTGTCTGTTTTAGAGGGCAGTCCATTGTGAATACATGGGAGTGGTTTATAAAGTAAGATTTATTCTTAACATATTTTAGGTTTGGCCAGACGCGCACCGAATATATTTTTCTTTCCATGCTTTAAAAAAAACCAGGCACTTGTTATAAATGTGGAAGCTGTAACCGCTACACTGTAAAGTCATTCTTAATGTGAAATAACAGTTTTGAAGTACACACGCACAATGGGGAATGGAAATCTAAAGAGGCGGGATCCCGGAATAAACAATTGTCCCTGAAGTTAGAGCCATCGTTAAATAGGATTGATGAGCAACCTGTGAGAATGCATTTCTCTTTATACTACCTATTTTGTCAGCGTGTCTCAGCAAAAGAGTCATTGAAAGACCCCCACCCCCACCCACACACACATTTTCTCTTTTGTTTTATAGCTCTGATCATATTTTAATATATATGAAAAATGAAATAAATATTTGTGAAAAACCAAAATGGGCCCTGGAAAGTGTGCACCAAACACTGCAGGGGTCGGATCTAGAAGGTTTTGACACGGTAGTGTTTTGTGACTCGAGATCAGCTGTCGAGGTCCTGAAAAGTGAGAGGCGTAAGACCCACTTGGTTGACGACATCATAGATGACGTGGGTAAGCTCGGAAGACTTGGGGGTAAGGTAACAGTGCAGTGGTTCACGAGCCACGTGACTGTTGACGGCAGCCCCAACCAGATGTCCCAGTCACTTATCTCGTGGCAAAGACCTGGCTAAAGGACCACTTCAGGAACAAGTGGTACCAGGATTGGGTTGACAATACGACTGCCAGGAGGGTATTCGCTAACATGTCCTACAGGCCAAGTCAATCAGACCAGTGCTGGAGTTTGAGTCGCAAACACCAGAGTTTAGTGACTCAAATGCGAACAGAGCACTGCCCAACTAACTTATATTTCAACAGGCTAGATCCTAACAGGGACTCGAACTGCCGTCATTGCAGCCAAGCCTCTGAAACAGTACTACGCCTGTTAACTTCGTGTCCCGCGTTAGACATAGCCGGGGAGGTTAGGAAGGCAAAAGAGTCCCACATGAAGACAATGTTATATGGAAATGCTCAGCGGATGAAGCAGGTTGCCCAGGTATTACCCAAGGCCTTAAGAAACCAAGTCTCATTGCCAAAAGTATATGTAGAAGAAGAAGAAGAAAGACCAAAATTTGTTCGAAAATATCACTGTAAGGCGGCATAAGGTAAGGCATAGTTAAACTATGCATATTGCTTGTAATAAATGCTCCCGATTTTCAAACTTGGAATCCCTGAATTAAAAATAATAAAGTATGCGAGTGGAAGTCTTCAATTATAGCTCTAATAAACCTTTCCGGATCGTCTCTTCTTAACTCTGCTTGGCTTAGGCTCCACTTGCGCCCCTTTAACAAAAGTTAAGTGATCCTTCGAAAACTGTAGACTTAAGGGGAAGCAACTAATTTCAGTCTCAGTGCACTGTTCATAAGCAAAAATTGCTTACAAAGAAATCTAAAAGTGACATTATCAGTAAAGTACGGACCCATTTCTCTTTACATAATACATTGCTTAAAAACAAAACTAAAAGTCACTGCATTAGGGAATTTTAAAGAATTCTTTTAAAAAAAGTAATGGAAATTATTAATTTAAAGCGAAATGCTCGAACTAGCCTGGCATGCCTTCTTGTTTGGAGGATATATACGTCACGAACATTATTGGCAGATTATGTCCTTGATGCCTCTATGTGGTATTCTTAGACACTGCAAGCAATAAAATTTATTATAGCATTCTTAAGCTTCCTTTGACCTTGTTGCTTCAGTTCCTTTTATATGAAAGCAAAGCCCATTTCTCGCGCTTTAAAAAAAAATCTTTTTAATATTTCATCATAATGATTATACTTTTTCTATCTACACTCATCGCTGGCTAAAGGTAATATCACAAATAGAAGAGGCATAGAAAGCGGTGCATTTTTTTTCAAGAGAAGAGTTTACAGTTTCGTCCAACGAATGAGGATTAATCTTTAAGAAAATAGCTTAACTCTCGTATGACTTGAGTTGGAGCTACACATTTTTTTTTCTCTCCCACGTATTTCATTTTCCACTTTTTTTACTTTCATTTTCCAATCCTAAGGAAAATTGAATTTAAAAGTGTTGTAACACGATGCTTAGAGAAGTCGCTCAAATCCTATGTTTTGTAAGTTGCATGAAGACCCACCTATAGTGTCAATAATCTAAAGGGCATTACTGGAGAATATTCAAAACTGACAAGAATAACACCATTATTTAAATCATTAAACCTTGAAACACTAGAGGATAGAAGAACCAAGAGCAAAGTAGTAATCATACATAAAGCAATTAATTCTAATTTAGAAATACAACACAAAGATAACTTAATACAACCCTCAGATAGACATAAGGATAAAAACACCTTTCTTATTCCGTATGCCATAACAAACACATACAAATTTTCGTTCTTCCCGTCCGGAATTAGGGCGTGGAAGGGGTTGCCTGAAGAAACCAGGAAAGCCAACACTTTATCAACATTTAAATCTCTAATGAAAATGCAGGAATAATCACAAACCATAGATAAGCGTAGGACGCAATAGTCTTTTGTATAGAAGGAGCGTCTGTAAACAGATGAGATAAGAGTAGAGAAGATAAGGGCAGACTGTTACTTGCAGGTCACCTAGAAAGAATGCCACCCTGGACGGCAGCGGCGATGATCTACATGCAGTAGACGAGAGGTCGACACAGGATGAGATGTGTATGAAGTTGAGATGAAGACATAGAAATCCTGGGCTCCTGAAGTGGAGAAAGAAGGCTACTAAATGTGTCTGGAAGAATGAGAATCAGGCCAATGGTATTCACTCTAATGACGCATATGTTCATTATCCACCAAACCAAGCGACAGCAAACTTCGGCCAGCGGGGCGGATCCGGCCCGTGAAGCCAGGTCATACGACCCCCTCACCCCCCGACCGTGTCTTGTCAAATACTAGGGAACATTAAGGAGCTTCCTTTAATTTAGATCGTGTCTTGTCAAATACTAGGGAACCTTGAGGGCTTTGCCACTTCAAACCACGTACTGAAGTGAAGGGCTGTCCATAAAAACTACAGTGTTGCTATATATGGATTACACCCAATTCTTTTATAGTCCTTGAGCGTATGCTACTCTATGGTGTTCAATCAACTCAAATGTTCTGAAACTTTATTAAAGATACAGGTAGATGTTCTTCATGATTTAATATGTATTTACCTTTTTAAATCCCTTATATTAACTTCACCGGCGTCTCTCTCTCTCTGTCTGTCTCTCTCTCTGTCTCTCTCTCATCATCTCATGGGCTCGGCGGGCGGAAAAACAAAAGTCGAAAATGACCCACTTCCAATGATCCGATCGAACTGAAATTTGGCACACGGACCCGTCTTACCTAACAATGCATCGTATCAAAATTTCAGATCGATCGAACGTACCGTAATTAAATTAATGCATTTTTAGTTTATCCTTATATGAGGTATGTAATTTTAATTCACGATTTGTTATTGTTTTTTTGCCACGTGAAAGTTTGAGCATTGAGGCGACCCAACGAAACGACGGTGCGCTTTTGTTTACATTTTACGTGTCACTCTGAGCTCGGTCAAGCGAATCGGTGACCAGACTTTTCCCCTCTCCCCCCACCCACCCCTCCCCCCCCCCACCCCTCCCCCCCCCACTAGAGTTATGATGCAAAGTTGAGTTAAGACAGATTCAGTCTGTAAATGTTTGAATATAATCAATACTTTTAGTTATGTCTCATCTATAAGGGATTTATAGTCAAAAACTTTGTTTTTACGGGGTTGTTTAATTAAATCCCTTATATTAGCTTCGCGGCCGTCTCTCTCTCTCTGTCTTGGGCTCGGCGGGCTCGTCGGGCGGAAAAACAGAAGTCAAAAATGACCCACTTCCCATGATCCGATCAAACTGAAATTTGGCACACGGACCCGTCTGACCTAACAATGCATCGTATCAAAATTTCAGATCAATCGAACGTACCGTAATTAAATTAATGCATTTTTAGTTTATCCTTATATGAGGTATGTAATTCAAAATTCACTGTTAATCTTAGTTCCACGTGAGTTTGTGTTGACGCCGACCGTCGTGTTGACGCCGACCGTCGTTCCGACACCCCCTCACATCCCACCCCCATTTATTAAAGACAAGGGACATCACTCGGTGTCAGTCTGTAAATGTTTGAAAATAATCAATACTGTTAGTTATGTCTCATATATAAGGGATTTATAGTCAAAAACTTTGTTTTTACGGGTTGGTTTTTAAATCCCTTATATTAACTTCGCGGCCGTCTCTCTCTCTCTCTCTCTCTCTCTCTGTCTTGGGCTCGGCGGGCGGGCGGAAAAACAGAAGTAAAAAATGACCCACTTCCCATGATCCGATCGAACTGAAATTTGGCACACGGACCCGTGTCACCTAACAATGCATCGTATCAAAATTTCAGATCGATCGAACGTACCGTAATTAAATTAATGCATTTTTAGTTTATCCTTATATGAGGTATGTAATTTAAATTCACGATTTGTTATTGTTTTTTTGCCACGTGAAAGTTTGAGCATTGAGGCGACCCAACGAAACGACGGTGCGCTTTTGTTTACATTTTACGTGTCACTCTGAGCTCGGTCAAGCGAATCGGTGACCAGACTTTTCCCCTCTCCCCCTCCCACCCACCCCTCCCCCCTAGGGTTATGAAGCAAACTTGTGTTAAGACAGATTCAGTCTGTAAATGTTTGAAAATAATCAATACTGTTAGTTATGTCTCATATATAAGGGATTTATAGTCAAAAACTTTGTTTTTACGAGTTTGTTTTATAAATCCCTTATATTAACTTCGCGGCCGTCTCTCTCTCTCTCTGTCTTGGGCTCGGCGGGCGGGCGGGCGGAAAAACAGAAGTCAAAAATGACCCACTTCCCATGATCCGATCAAACTGAAATTTGGCACACGGACCCGTCTGACCTAACAATGCATCGTATCAAAATTTCAGATCGATCGAACGTACCGTAATTAAATTAATGCATTTTTAGTTTATCCTTTATGAGGTATGTAATTTAAATTCACGATTTGTTATTGTTTTTTTGCCACGTGAAAGTTTGAGCATTGAGGCGACCCAACGAAACGACGGTGCGCTTTTGTTTACATTTTACGTGTCACTCTGAGCTCGGTCAAGCGAATCGGTGACCAGACTTTTCC
Organism: Ampullaceana balthica; assembly: GCA_944989445.1. Classification (NCBI taxonomy): domain Eukaryota; kingdom Metazoa; phylum Mollusca; class Gastropoda; family Lymnaeidae; genus Ampullaceana; species Ampullaceana balthica. Next base: position 873,790 of record CALYLW010000574.1, on the reverse strand, counting down.
CCTCTCCCCCTCCCACCCACCCCTCCCCCTAGGGTTATGAAGCAAACTTGTGTTAAGACAGATTCAGTCTGTAAATGTTTGAAAATAATCAATACTGTTAGTTATGTCTCATATATAAGGGATTTATAGTCAAAAACTTTGTTTTTACGGGTTTGTTTTATTACTACGTTTTTATTAGCTCGCTTTCGTTGGTGAGGCATTGTCCAAGATTTTTCAAATCTGCCAACGTAAAATTGAACCACTTCTGATGGTCCTAGAGATCTGAAATCTTTTACCACAGATAGATCTTGGATGACAATGCATTGTATCAAAATTTCAGATTGATCAAATGTACCGTTATTAAATTATTGACATTTTAAGTTTATCTATAGTCTATATAAAAGCATCTGTACCGTCGGCTTTTGTTGACATCTGTGAGTTCGCCCCGTGACCACATCACAATGTTTTTAAAACGTTGGGCGGGCGCTTGTGAGGTGTTTGGTAAAATAAATAGAGGTAAAAAAATATTTTTAAAAACCAGTTTGTTAGAAGTGGACTAAAAAGAATAAAATAAATAGAAGTAAAAAAAAGATTTTTAAAAACCACGTTTTTATAAGCGGACTAAAAAGAAGAAAATAATTTAAAACTTATTAGTTCAAGTACTTCGATTTAATATGACTAAAAACGTGGGGTGGGTGTTTGGTCTAAAAATTAAAGATTTCTAATGTAGAAGGCAAAAGAGAGATCTATAAGTGAGAGAATGAGTGAACCGCATATGTTAAACCTCATAAGCGCCCGCCCCACGTTTTTAGTCATATTAAATCGAAGTACTTGAACTAATAAGTTTTAAATTATTTTCTTCTTTTTAGTCCGCTTATAAAAACGTGGTTTTTAAAAATCTTTTTTTTACTTCTATTTATTAAAAAAATTCAAAAACTTTAGCGGATAAGCTCAGATTGTGGAAGATGGTGTGTGTGTGTGTGGGGGGGGGGCAGTGGCGGATTTAGCTATAGGGCAGGGGGGGCGGCTTGCCCCCCCACGCCCCTGTTGGGTCTAAAATGGCGCCCCCTAAAGACGCCCTCGATGAACACTAAAAACGTGTCCCAAGAGCAGAAAAAAAGATTGCTAAACACGAAACTTCTAATCAACACCAAACTGCTTTCTAAATATCGTATTTCCAATGACGAAACTGTACTATCTGGTTTAAATTAATCACTCGCATCTGAATTATCGGCGACAATTGTAAATGAAGTTAAGTCTACAAAATTCTTTTCTTTAATTATTGATTCAACCATTGATATATCTAGAATTGATCAGATGTCAGTTTCTTTACGTTAATTTTTCAAAAAATCAGGACATGTTGTGGAAAGATGTATAGGCTTTTATACTTTGGTAAACAGTGGCTGGATAGCGAATAGTGCGCTCGCCTCACAAGCTGAGGGGCGTGGGATCTAGCCCACGCTAAAACAACAATAAAAATGGGGAATGACGTATGCTAAGAAAGTCCTCCGCTGACCTGGGAGATGGGGCGCCCATCAAGGTCTACCAAGCATCGCCCATAGTAGGTTCTAACGTAAACATTAGGACCCCCTACGACCACCGTTTATGGGACTTTAAAAATTAAATAAAAAAATTAATAAAAAATAAAAAATGCTGCTGCATTTGCTGAGAAGATTTTAAAGCAGTGTTTCTCAAATAGTGGGGCGCGCCCCCCAGGGGGGTCGAGGCTCCCTAATAGGGGGCGCGAAATGGTGTACTTATAACAATTTTATAGACAAATGATACTATTTACTGTCGCGCGGGGGGGGCGCGAAATGTTTTCTTCTTCCTAGGAGGGGGCAGTGCCGTCTTAACGCAAAGGCCCCACGAGCATAGGGGCCCCATGTTAATATGTTTATTTATATATATTATGTATATTTATTTTTTATTCCTGCGGGGGGGGGCCTCACTCTTTCTTTGCCCAGGGGCCCAACACTATTTCTTTGACCGGGGGCCCAAAATGGTGTAAAGACGGCTCTGGGAGGGGGGCGCGACAGAAAATAATTAAGCAACACTGTTTTAAAGGAACTAAAAAAGCGAAACATTGATTTCACACTCTGTCAAGGACAGGCATACTCTGGAATTAAGAGTAGCCTTCAAACTCCGATAAAGAAACTTTCACCCAATTGTTGTGCCCATGTTTTGAACTTGGTTACTATCGAAGCAATGTCTATAAACAGTGATGTACAGTTATTTTTTGGCACAGATTTAAGGTTGTATGCATTCCTTACGTCTAGTTTACCACGTCTACAAACTCTTAAAGAACACAAGAAATCTCAATATGAATCAACAGTAGATACTCTGAAACGACTTTCTGATACAAGATGTTCAAGAAGTAAGCATGCAGTTGTTGGATCATTCTCTGCTATTCTAGCCACAGTTGATTCAGGGGAATCAACAGAATATAAAGGAAGTGTCAGAGCAGAAACTATTGGACTATCTGTTTTAATAACAAAATATTCTTTTGTTTTTCTGATGCTATTTGTACAAAAGTTATCTTCGTGTCAACAAACTACTTGCAACGCCTTTGCAATTGATGGATGTTGGAAGAAATAAGTTTGTTGAAATGAGAAACGATGAAGCTCTTGAAAGTCTGAATGTAGATGTCAAATAATTTGTAAACGAAAATGGTTCCAAACTAGATGTTAAAACATAATTTAAAGAAAAGTGAATTGCAAAAAAGAAAAGCATGGCAGGCGAACTTAGCAGAGATAAAATGGCTGATGATCCAACAACACGCTTTAAATCTGAAACGTACTTCACTATCTTGGATACACTTGTAACACAAATAGATGATCGATTTAATGACTTTTGGGGCACAGTTACTTATTTCTATTGTTTTGATCCATCACAAATGTCCAAAGGAAATAAAGATTATTTTCAAAGTTTATGCAAAATTTACAAACACGAAATTAACCTTGAAGAAGCAATCGTAGAATATGATACATTTAAAGATTTGTATGCATTAATATATGAATCATTAGTTAGTGAACTACAACTTTAAAAGGTTCAACCGTCCTTGACTGAAAAACAAATGGCATCAGGTATCCCTAATTTGTCAATACTCTATAAAATTTACTTGATTCTTCCTGTTAGTAGTGTTACTGTTGAAAGAAGTTTCAGTAGATTTAAACTCATCAAAATTTATTTGCGCTTAACAATGACAAATAAACGTCTGTCTGGTTCGGCATTCATTTCAATTGAACGTGATCTAGCTGAGAACGTTGACTTTGAATCAACGATAAATCGTTTTGCTTCAATGAAATCACGTAGAAAGCAATTTATATAGGGCTAAGGGCTCTTTCTTATCTTATCTGTTACAGACGCTCCTTCTATACAGAAGAATATTGCGTCCTATGCTTATCCATGGTTTGTGTTTAGTCCTGCATTGTTATTAGAGTTTTAAATGTTTATTTAAGGAACTTACAATCATTGTTTGTGTAAAGTTCATTGATTTTCCCAAAGTTTGATGCTCAAACTTCCAGTGATAAATTATTTTGAAAAAATTGTGATGTAAATTGTTTAGTTCATTTATAAGTATAATATTATTGGCACTCTTTGTGTGTGTGTTACTAATCCTGACCAATCCGCTCCACCAAAGTCTCTGTGTTTTTCATTATTGGTAGCATCAGATTACCTGGTCTTAAACTGAAATATTTTGCCAGCTAAAATTCTCATTTCATTCTTTCAGATAGAAAACTATTACAAGAACTAAAAACAGTAGCTCTTAAAATTTTAGTAAAAAATAAGTTGTTCTCTTTGAAACTAAGTTCATAATTTACCGTCATCTTATTATCCTACATATGATATATGCATATAATATGTATATGATAAATGATTTCTTTAATTACTTAGGCCTTTTATTAATTATTAACATTTTTAAATTACATTTTATTTTGTTTGCATTTGTGACCTATTACTATCCTGAATATAAATCAATTGTTTGTATATTAAAGAGATTCATTGCAAGGGTTTGATGTAAACAAAAATAATATTAAATAGTGTACTTTGAATGATCAACGCAGCATTTATTAATTAACACTTAGTTACTTGTTTGAGCTACTGTCACTGCTATTTATGGCAAGCTGAACAAACTGATGAGTCATCTTGCAGATAGTACAACAAACTATTGGAGGTCTATAAAAAAATTAATCAAATTCTACCTCATTATCAAAATATTTTAGATGTTTTATTTAGCCCAAAGACTATAAACTTATTTTGCTGAGTTTTCTATGTTTAAGTCTGCTAGGATATTCAGCAATTGAAAGTGAACACAAAGGATTATGAGAAATCTAGATTTTGTCACAAATAACAGCTCCCAAATTAAACACCATTTTCATAAATTCAATTGATTAACCGTATCTACTTAAGAATAGATGTTTCTTTTTGTTTAGCCTTTTTATTTGAGACTAAGGCAGTCTCTTAAAAAGAAAACTTATTAAAGTATATCTCACATTTAAAGTGAGCAGAAATGTTTTTTTCAACATAAAATATAGCAATAAGTCAATAAGAGTGAATCTCATATCAAATTTCTAATCTTCATTGCAGAACCAGCAATTAAGACAAATGAATTTTATTTCAGCCCCTAGAAATATTTGCACTAAGTGAATGAATTTTAAAAAAAATTTCGGCGCCCCCTGAAATTCTCCTGGCCCCCCCCACGCAGACAAACCTAAATCCGCCACTGGGGGGGGGGTCTTTTTGTGTGAAATATTTGTTGTGGTTATATTTAGATGTTTATGACAAGCTTCCCTGCGTCTGTTCTTTAAGACCATGCAGCTTATGCCAGGGCCCGCTACGATTGAACAATTCACAATCATTTCTTGGGTGGCGGCAGTATGTCAACGTGACCTGCTGAATTCAAATAAAGGAACTTTAGAAATTCGTTCTTTTCTTTATCTTAAAGACTGCAGCAACGGCCCTGATTTATCTTGGTTTTATTTTGCCCCCCCCCTTTCCGCAAAGACTCCCAATTGCCCCCCCCACGCAACATAAAGAATAATTATTGTAGACATACGTTGTGGAGATTGGCGGCTGATTGTTTAAGTGACTGGGTTTTAAATAATTTAAAACAGTCTAACAGAAAGACTCATCTATTTGCAAATTTATGGACCGCATTTAATTTATACCTTTTCTTATGATTGAAATAAATAAATAAAAAGAAAATAAATAAAAGGGCGATATAATGTTACACAGCTTCCTGTCTTGTGAGATAATATAAAACAAGTTTACTGTAGTAAGGGGCCGTTCGTAAATGACGTCACGCACCTAAAAAAAGGGGGGGAAGGAGGGGGGTCCACACATTTGAGACGATGTGTGACGAGAGGGGGAGGTGGGTGTTTGAGAAATGTGGCGTCACACGACAACTCACAACTTCAAATGAAAGTTCCACTTAAATATTTCATTTCTTACAATTTATTTTATGACGTTTTACATGGCTTCACGCGTGTTGTGATATTAGAGTGCAAGCTCACACTAAATCAGTGTTTCTGAAATAGTGGGGCGCCCCTCCCCTCAGAGGTGGGGCGAGGCTCCGTAAAGGGGGGCTCGTTTGACCGTTATGCAGAGTTGTACTTATAACAATTTAACAGACAAATGATACTATTTACAGTCGCTCGGGGGACGCGAAATGTTTTCTTTCTTCCTAGAGGTTGGGGAGGGGGGGGAGTGACAGAAAATAATTGAGAAACACTGCACTAAATACATAAAATGACAAAAAAGTGATTTACAACTGCTCTTTTTCAAATATAAAATACAGCTTTTATGCAAAGCCTTGTGACGTTATATTAGAAAAGGGGGGGGGTCTAAGTTTTTGTGACGACGTTTTACGAGGGGGGGGGGAAGGGGCTTGAAAATTTGTCCAAATTCGCGTGACGTCTTTTATGGAAAGCGGAAATACGCAGGTAAAGTTCAGGATGGGATAACCCAACCCATAACAAGAGTGCAAATTCAAATGAGATCTGCATAAGGTCGAATTGTCGCTTCCTTACCACGGTGCTTTGTGTTTCTTTACAGATCCAAAGTCAGATCCTGGAGGAAAAAAATTGAAATATGAATGCTAAGTCCTCGGATGAATGAATTTCTTGATGTCCTGTTTTAATCAGGTAGTAGATTGCAGTTTGGAGTGATCAGTTGGCAACTCTTATCGGTCAGTTTTTGTGTGGGAAATGGGACGCAGCTTTTGTGGTAAATGCAGAGTATTTAATTATTTTTTTTGTGGCGCGCAGATTTCATGGTTAGACGCAGACTTAGTATTTAGGCGCTTTTTGCGTGTTTAAGTTACAGATGCTCAGTTACAGGTGCAGTGCTATTTGGATGGTGTGGGTTGCAGACAGGGATTCGGGGCCTATAATTTATGCTGCTGTAATAAACCTTTTTTCCCCCTCAAAATCTCTTGAAATATACTTTGAGAGTCTCTGTAGACTTTGGTGAAGATCACAATCCTACTAGTAAATCCCACTTGGATTAAAGGGGAACTCAGCTTATACTGCAAGGATATCCCACTAGGACAGCAAGGGGTCTCCATTTGGACTATATATATATACTAGCGTATCACCTAAAAAATGACGGAAGTTTTCAAAATAAATACACATCAGATTGAAAAATAACGTAATACAGAACTTTCATTTATTTTATTTATTTTATTTGATTCATTTATTATCATATTGAATAATTTTATGCGGAACGTGCGAAAAGAGTTATAATTGGTGCAGTAATTTTTGGTGCGCACTATTGAACCTAACATCATTACATCCACGAAGCATTACATCCATTACGGGATTTATGTATGTTGATAAACCTCATTTGGACTATAATGGGACCCCATTGGGGCTACAGCGAAACCACATTCAGACTACAAGGGGGACCTCATTGAACTACAAGGAAAGCAACAGTTACTACAATAAACCCCACTTGGACCAAGAGGGAACGCCAATAGGACTGAAAAAAAACCTATACAGACTACAGGTGGACACCACTTGGATCACAATGGAATCCAACTTGTACTACATTGTTGTTCGTCCGTCGATTCGACGGAGACCACTCTAGTCATCCGAGGATTGCTGGGACTGGCTCTGTTTGTGCATGCGCAGATGGCTGATGAGGCCGATCCTTGCACGGAAGTTTCGGTAACAGAAGGGACAATGGACGAGATGGGCATCTCCAGGAGGGTTGACAGCACGGGCCTTTCGAGCTTGCCTTTTCTTTTCTGCGGAGGTGATCCGTTTTGCCTCGCATGACTTGGCACCTTCGTGGATGGAAGAACGCCAGGTGGATCGGTCCATTGCAGCACGTTCCCACGTGTCTGGGTTGATGGTAAACGCTTTCAGTGAAGCTTTCATTGTGTCTTTGAAGCGTTTCTTTTGCCCACCGTGCGACCACTGACCATGCTGGAGCTCGCCATAGAAGAGTCTCTTTGGCAGTCTCTCGTCTGGCATTCGGACCACGTGCCCTGCCCAGCGAAGCTGTGACTGCATCAGGAGGGTGAAGATGCTGGGGAGACCTGCCTTGGTCAGTAGCAATGTGTCTGGAATTTTATCCTGCCACTTTATGCCGAGGATCTTCCTGAGGCTTGTTGTATGAAAGTGGTTAAGCTTCCTAGCATGGCACTGATATACAGTCCATGTTTCACACGCATTTAGCAGCGTGGGGAGCACCACTGCCCTGTATACTTTCAGCTTGGTCTGGATGGTAATGCCTCTTCTGTTCCAGATATTTGGATACAACCTGCCGAAAGTGGAGCTGGCTCTACAATAACTCTCACTTGGACTACAAAAAATCACTCTTGAACAACAAGGGAACCACAGTTGTTCTACAATGACCCTTAATCGTCCATTAGGGAGCCCCAATAGCACACCAATTAACCCCGTTGAACTATAAAAGAGCCCCACTTGGTCTAAAATGCAACCCCTTTTGGATTAAAAGGGAATCTTTATGGCTACCAGGGAACACCACTTGGACTTAAGGCAACCCCGAAAATTTAGGGTTACTAAAAATCGGATAGCATTATGGTTTTGGCTAAGTTTAAAAGTAAAAATATAGAAGATTTCGCTTCATTTTTAATTAATGTTTTTAAAGATATTTTAGTCTTCTATAAAATTTTATTATTTTTATTTTAAAATTTGTTTTATAGAAGAAAATAGATATTTCGATTCAACTTTTGAAACCTAGATTGATAATATTCCCACTGCGAGTGAGCTTGATCAAATTTTCTGAACAATTCCCTACACGTATTTGCGGGTCAGATCTTGATCACAAATTAACCGGTGAGAAATTAAACGGATCAATCAGGATCGATCGATCGAAATTCTCGAAATGTCATGTGGCAGTGTCAACCGCCTTTATTCACCACCCTCAGGGTATTTAATTAGGCCCTTATTATCTGGTCCTCACCTCATTGGGAGACAGCCGCCACTAGACTCATGTGTTTACATTGGGGTCGATCGTTCTTCGTTGGTCTTCGGTCATTAGCAGCTCTAGACATTTAATATATCATTGTCTAATAGCATTTCATTACTTAGAATTAATATCTCATACTGTTTCATTAAAACAAATTATAACTAGCTCACGGCATTTCATTGACACTTTATAAACATTACTAACAATTTTTTTTAAAAATTTAGTTAACATTCCATGTTTCACGTGGTTTTTAACAATATTTTTTTACCTGTATTTATTTTATCAAACACCTCATCAGCGCCCGCCCAACGTTTAATAACAAAGCGATGAGGTCACGGGGTGAACTCATCTCGTGAAATTAAACTACGGTAGGTGGATATAGATGCTTATATAAAGATAAACTAAGAAATGCATTAATTTAATTACGGTACATTAGATCGATCTGAAATTTTGAGACAATGTATTATCATTCAATATCTATCTGTGGTAAATTTTTGAGTTCTCTAGGACCATCAAAAGTGGTTTAATTTTACGTTGGCAAATTTGAAAAATTGTGGACAGACTATGCCACAGGAACGAAAGCGAGTTAATAAAACGTGGTTAAAAACGTGTTAAAATAAAACGTGGTTAAAAACATTTTCTTTCTGTTAAATTTTTTGAATTTTTAAGCCATCCAGTCAACACTGTAAGCTGTTTATTTTATTTTACATTTTCTCACGGTAACGCTACCACCTCACAATTGAATTAAGTCATTTATCATCACTGTCACGTGACTTGTCAAGCCCTTCACTCTCCCCTCTCCCCACATACAGAGCTGTGTGTCTCTTTGTGAATTATAATTGTCTCCCTTTGGAGAATTTTGCTTCACATTTTCCCGTAAAATATATTTTGTAGGCCGAAAGAAAAATGGATTTTTCAAATATATATAGACATATAAAAAGGATGTACCGTATATACTCGTTCTAAAGCCGACCTTTTTTGGACAAAATGTAGGGGGAAAAGGTTGGGGAGGGGGTCGGCTTATGAGCGGGTCATAGGTGATTTCTGCATGTTTATTGAATATCGGTGTTGTTATTGTAGATAATCAAGGACCTTTACTACATTCTATAAGATTCGACTGCTCTACCAGGAGTTTTATATATAATTAAACATCTGCACTTACCTTATGTAATAATTTTATTTATTTTTGTGAATGCTTGAATAAATTGTTTTACGAATTTTAATATACGAGCTTTCGCCACTGTTTACAAATAATTTTTTTTAATGCCGGTAACTCTTGCATAACAAAGAGCACAAGACAAAGATAGATAGTACAAAGTAAACAATCTTAATTAACTATTTAGTTTTTAAATTTTTTAAAAATGTGTACATTTTTGTTTAAGCTGTCCTATTATTTTTGGGGGGACGGCTTGTGAGTGGGTTACACACTTTTAGTACTTTTCTCTCCAAAAGTGTGGCGGCTTATGAACGAACGGGCTATAGAACGAGTATATGCGGTAATAAATGTACTTTCCTTGATTATTATATATATATATATATATATATATATATATATATATATATATATTTGCTCTGTTGGTATTTTAGATATTCGTAATAACATAATTTATTGCAAGATATCAATAGTTAATAAATGAAAATATGGGATTATGTTTAATTCTTCTTAAGAATGACATTAGTCCTGATGAATCTATTTTTTTTAAATCTAGAGATTTAGCAAAATAAGACTCGCAAAAAATAATTATAAACCGCGTCAAAGTATACCTGAAAAGATATTGTTTGCGAAGGCATTCATGGTATAATATCCTATAATTTTCTTGTTAAAAATATCATTGCTATAAATGTCTATTCATAAACACAGGTTCGCTGTTTCAATTGGGGATATCGGCGTCAAAACTGACAACTGCGTCTCCATTTTACGTAATTATAATATCCAATATGATCTGTGCTACGGAGATTTTTTAATCAATATAAATAATTTGCTTTGTATGTCCGTCCATCCGTAACGCTACTAATTTTAGATAGCAGCGCACCGCTAAAAAAAACAAGTAATAAAAACTCGAATGAGTAATTAAACGCAATTTCCAAAAAGAATTTCCGATTTTGTTATTCAAGGGAAGTAAATCTAGATTACATTAAAAGTGGATTCAAATATGTAATATTGAAAGTAAACATAATATGACGTCATATCCCCTCACGCTACATCACAACAAGAATGTGTCAATATAATGCGCACCACGCAACAATCTAACATAAGCATTCACAAAGCGGGAAAACCCCATTAACCACTATTCTAGATTAAATTAAAAGTCATTTCAAATCAATAATTTTGAAACTAAACAAAACAATAGCTTTCAAAAACTGCTGCTAAAATTACAAGACTCCAATGGATATTTGCTCATCACGAATTCCGTCTTCAACATTGTTCTAAATATTATTAGCTATCGTTTGGCGTTTATTTCAACCCGATAGATGTTATGGTTGGCGAGAAATTGACAAAATACTGATATTTGTTTATTTTTTTTATTTTTAAAGGAAATCTTATCTTATCTTATCAATACAAACGCTCCTTCTTTGCAGAAGATAATTGCGTCCACAGACCATGAGAGATGATCTGTTGGCAAGTGATGCAGCGTTCACAGGCCACGGCTTTGTAGGGTTCCACGCATTACCCAGCCGCCTAACTAGTGTTAGGTACCCATTCGGAGCTGGGTGACTCAGGGACGCCCTAGGCCCCGGGAACAAATCCTTGCCTTGACATGGATTCGAATCCGTGACCATCGGTACGCCAGTCGAGCGCGCTGCCCCTCGAACACCGCGTCCCCTAAAATCCAGTAAACCTTTTCGGTATTTTTTTGGCCGTTGCACATCCTTGGGACCTCCTTAGCATATTTGCAAAAGACCCGAACCCTCTATCTGGTATGTTTCAGGAGGAGTTGCATGTACAAGTTTGACAGACATTTCAAATATATAAGCGCAATTTATCTAATGGGAGATCGCGTTAAAAAGCCGTGAAAATAAAATTACTGCACCAAAAATTACTCTTTTCGAAACTCCGCATCAAATTTTTCAATCCTATATAATAAAAGGGGAGTTTCTGTCCTTTCTGTCCGTTCTGTCCGGTCATCTATAGCGATTGGTCCCTCAAACACATATGACTCCTACAGCCAATCATATTGAACACGTTTACGCCATTTACGCGGACGTTCAAAACGAGTTATTTTTGGTACAGTATTTCTTCCAAGACTTTATTTTGAGTTATGCGTGTTGGGATTTATAGCCAAAAGCTCTGTTTTTACGAGTTTTTTTAAATTTAACTATAATGAATAGTATTTTAGACGCGATTCACATGTGATGCCTGTCGAGACGGCTGTTGGAGGGGAGTTGCCACATGCCACCGAACGGTGGCGGAACGTCCTTGGACGGGCTTTGTTGCTCGTATGGAAATAAATGAATAAAATAAAAATAAATGAAATTTCTGTGTTACATTATTGTTTATTCTGATGTGTATTTTTTCAAAATTAATAGATTTCAGCTGAAATATATTTATTTCGAAAAAATCGTCATTTTTCACGGGTAATACACTAGTTAACATATAATAAGTTATTGCAGTTGCTGCACTAGGGGGAACAGAAGCTAAGGCTAGCTTATCGTAATGTTAGCAACAACAAAACGTCCAGCTGTCTTACTGATGTGCAAGAGGTCAGAAGGTCAAATGGTTTCCTGGCCGATCAAAGATGAATTTGATTATCCACTGGTCTAAATGGTACGCCATCACATTGTTACCTGAATAGATAAATAGCTACTTACTGTTACCTTGTGAAAAAAAAATGCACGGCGTTTGCATCGTTTCTTTGTTTGAACAGAAATACGGAAATGAAAAGAAACTACAACAAGCAAAAAATGCAGACCTTCAGCAGCAGATGCCTCATTTGATGATATTTTTTTTGATAATATGGCTCAGCTGAATGCCTTGGGGCATATGTCAATAAGAAACAAAACATTTGCGTACAGGACGAAAGCAAGTTAATAATAAAAAAGACCCGTAAAAACAAAGTTGTTGACTATAAATCCCTTATATATGAGACATAACTAAAAGTATTGAATATGTTCAAACGCAAAAAACATTTACAGACTGACACCGAGTGATATCCCCTGGCTTTAAAAATGGGGGAAGGGACGGGAGGGATCGTGGGCATCGACGGGTGCGTCAACACATGACTGAACTGTCACGTGAAAAATAAAAACAATAACAAACAGTGAAATTGAGTTACATACGTTGTATAGAGATAAACTACAAATGCATTAATTTTATTATGGTGCGTTCGATCGATCTGAAATTTTGATACGATGCATTGTTAGGTGACACGGGTCCATGTGCCAAATTTCAGCTCAAAGGCATCACGGAAAGTGGGTCATTTTTTACTTTTGTTTTTCCGCCCTCCCGACTGCCCGACGACGAACGACAGACAGAGAGACAGAGAGAGAGAGAGAGAGACGGCAGTGAAGTTAATATAAGGGATTAAAAAACGTAGTAATAGAGGGACAAATCCGGAAGGAAATAAAATTGAAGTGTATTGGACACACTCTTACTCTTAGAAAAGACGTCAATACAGTAAGGTAGTAACTAGAGTGTAACCCAAAAGGCAATAAATGGCGTGGAAGACAACGCGAAGACATCTAGACGTCGTGTCTTGAATGAGACTGCGAGAGCATGAAAGCTGAAAACAACTAAAGAGGAATGCATTGGTCTAGGCTATAATTATGTTACCGATGATCCTAAATGATAGATGATGATGATGAGAAAAATAGCTTAGGCTGTCTCATTGCTACCTAGTGAGAATGAGACAAAAAGATTGTTATGCATGAGATAATCATAAGCTATAGTAGTGTGCAAACAAAAGCTAATGCAATCTCATTGTTTTGCTGGTGAATACCACAGAGAAGAGTGTTGTTTGTGGTAATATTGTGAATATCATGAAAGCTGCTCAGTGTTACAACCAAATAAAACACTCGTCTTGTTTCAGTCATTAAGTGACAGAGTTTATGTAAACACATGCTGTCAATCTGTCGAGATTGATGTAAAACGTCTAGCTCGTGACCACATAAACAAAATCATCTTGGCGTTTTTACTCACCGCAAACAACTTTTTCAGCGATTCCCACTGCAGTAAGTCCAACTTATTTCTCGTAGAAACAGACACAATGGGCAAACTTTGAGTCATTTTTATACCCTGGAATCATTAGAATAGTATACATTTCGTTGGCAATTTTTTAAATGTTTATTTTGAATCCCATTACATATAGGTCAGTATTTTCCTCTGATTTCAAATTCAAATAAACAACGAGAAAATTATTCTTTTTAAAAAGAAACACACAATCGAATGGTTCAAAGCTGACATAGTTTTATGGAATCGATAAAATCTTTGACGTGCCGTTTAAGTCGATCCTACGCGAAAGTGTGTGTGGGAAACGCCGGAGGCGGGTTTTAAAACAGTGATGCTAAAAGCACAAACGGGCTCTTCTGGAGCTCCCGGGGCTATGGATCGATTACTGAACGATGTGGCTCGATAGTCAATCAATAGCTGGCTTAAATGGTGGGGGGATCAAGCGTGTGGATTAAACTACAAATATTATGGCGGTGATGAGATCTCTGAACACGTAGAATTAGGGTGCAATCACATACAGACATGGTTGGCATGAAAGAAACACATCTGATCGACTTGGAAAAGGGCATTAGAATATATGCGGATCGACATCAATAGTCCAATCGCTTTTCAAATTTATTTCTGCAATATTTTAAACCATTACATACAATACGACATTCGTATAGTTGTTTATAGGAGTTTATAAAAATTTGATGAGATGCCAAAAGATTGTTTTAAAATTTATTTGAAATAATTTCACTGATAGCTTTACTACAACGGAATGATATTTTTTATTAAAAAAAATAAAATTTGTTTAAAAAAATCAATATCATGCTTTAAAATAGGAACCAATTCACATCCACCGTTTTTCGATTATCAGCCACTCCAAGCCTGAGTTTCCGGAAATTTTATGTCTGTATATTCCAGTCGATGAGACATATTTCCCTTGCGTTAAGTATATTATAATTTTTATTCTCATTGTTCGGCTTTTGACGCAGTCACGTGTAAGTCGGTTTTCAGCCCAGCGCTTCTGTGATTTTACCATACTCTGAACAATGAATATTTAACAAAATACACACGAAAACCAACATGATATAATGAAATTCAACATTCTCATAACGTGTTTCACTAAGATAAGCGGTTTTCTGCCTCAAATAACGCATCACTCAATAACAATATCTTGTGAAACACATCAATCGTTTGTTATTGTTTAACGGAACAGTGAATGTTTTTTTGACTGCTTTGTTTCTTTTCATGTTTTCAATGATTCGAAGGACTGTTGAGTCTGATAAATGACGAACAGGGAGCTCCATCGATTTTTAGAGGCGTACCGAAGTGGGGGGCCTATGTCCCCGGGCACCAAGGTACAGGGGGTCAAAATTAGGGTTACAACGTTGCAAAACAATTAGTGAAACAGGGTACGGCATTAAATAAACCTGGGGAAGGTGCGCCAATTTTATAAATTATAGATTGTCTACGGGTGCAATTTGTCCTTATACCTACGCCGCTGACAATGTTTCTTATGCCGATTAAAATTCACGAAATTTGTTTAATTATATTAATGCATATCGTTGTAAAACGAGCATAAAAAATGTATGTTGACGCTTTGGAAAAGATGTCAAAACGCACACTATTAACTAAAATCAGTGTGAAATAATTCATTTATGATGTATTCAACAAATGAAATTTTAGAGGAAAAAAAACAGAAATTTTAAACATGTTTTTTTTACCGTAGTGTACCCCGCCCCACCCCCACCCTGTTAATTATGTTTATCTAAATGCCATGAATTAATTATATCCTCCCCCGTACACATACACATTATTCGTTTGTTGACAGTCGTGCCGTTGGTACCGGTACGTTTGTTTAACTTGACATCGGACTGGCACTGAGTAGTAGGATGATTTTAATCGATAATGTTTTAAACGCGGGATAATCAATCAAATTCAGAGCCGGGGTCACTATGAAATACGTGAAACATTTAGAGCCTGGATGTCAAAACTGCCTCGACTCAGCTGTGGTTCTATCGTATAGCCGTATTTGAGAGGTGACCGAATGTTGATCCGGCCGTGATCAATTGTTCGGTTCTCTGCTTTCAAACATGACGTATCAGAAAAATCTTGCCGACGTTATTACGAATATAAGGATACAAATGAGAATACAAATACAGTTTTTAAAACAAATCGCGCGGGAATCGAGGCAAACTGAACCTTCCCCTGCGTTATATCCATTATATACCCATCCTACGGGTGGAATATTTTTAAATAAGTTAACACCGAAGGAGGACCTGTGATAAAAATGTATTTATTTAATTAGAAATGAAAATTAGAATTTGAAATTATTTTTAGAAATTAATTTATATCACAAAACAGTTTTGAATTTGAAATGTGCTTGGAAAAAGGGGCGGTGGGGGTTAAAATATTAGAGATTTCCCCAATGCCAGAAAGGTCAATCATAAAAATGAAAGAGTAGTAACACGATTGATCTTTAGACATGAATTGTTTGAATTTTTCTGTGAAAAAATAACAATTACAATACTAAATTATGGAAAACATAGTAATTCCATTCTGTTGTGTTGTTTTTTAAATCCATCTTCTGCTTGACAGGCACATAAGGGCGTTTCAGTCACAGTTATTTTTTTTTAAAATTTCATTTTATTTTATTTAAACATTTTTTAAAAATAAAATTTAAAAAACATTTATTAGAAAGTTACCCATTCAAACATCTATTTTTAAGAAAGCTTTACAGTGCGCGCTTTTGCATAAATTTTAAATGAAACCGTGCAACTTTGTTTTATTATGTACCTTTAAAATTGTATCTTTGACTTATTGTCTTGAAAAAATTAATTTTCTGCTTACCGACAACATCCATGCAATTTTCATTCGTACTGCAGAGGATTTTAGCCACATTTTTTGCAGATGATTTTAGCAACAATTTTTGCACACAAACTTTTCCATGCAGCAAAATCGGAGGCTAATGTTTAAAGTGAACAAAATTTTTTAGGTGTTGCATTGTGTTTTAAGAGAGAAACAATAGTATCATAATTATTTGTTTAATATGGCGTCAACATAAGCAGACACTTAAGGGGCTTAGTAACCAAGTGAAAATTAATAAATCCTGCAAAATAACAAGAGGATTAAATATAAATAGACTTCTTTTACATTTTATATGTCGTATTCAGTAATAATCTTTTGTAGGAGCGTCTGCAATAGATAAGAAAATGAGAAGAAAAACATTTTTTTTTAAAATTTTAAGTTTTATTTTAATTGAGTGGATAAACGATGTTTTTTTAAAAAATGAAAATTTGAAACTTGATATAATTTTAGTTGTTAAAGATTTTGTCTCTAACTTTAGGTTGTTACTATTTTCACATTCGAGGTCCATGTTTAAAAAAAAGTAAAGGAAAAAAAACGATATTTTTTTTATACACTGATACTATTTAACTACTAAATTCAATGCGTTTGTAAATCTATTTCAATGCGCTTCCCATCGATCAATTGAAACTTTGCAGTACAATTTTATATCATCAGTGAACTTTTTTTTTAACTTTGATTGGATTTGAACATTTTCCCATTTTATAGCATTCGAAACCGGGGCTCACTTATAGACTGTAAAGTTTCTGGAACACTAATTTTATCACAGGTGTACAGACTTGTCCTTGCTTAGTGTGAATACCCTTGTAGGCGTGGTTACACGGATAAAAAGCACACCAATCCTATGCGCTTTCATCGCGATCCCCATAATATAAATATAATTTCACATTTAGATGGCATAAAATATCAGGTTTTGCCCAAGTCAAAATGTTCTGCCTTGTTTAGCTGCCAGTGGTGTGGTGATTGCGCAACGTCAATGTATGACGTCAAGGGTTGGGATTCGGATGGATTGTTATTAAGGTTGATCAACTACGCATAACAGGTTTAGATTGTAAGAAATTCCTGGAAAGTAACTCATTCTCAGAGTCGAACTTCTTTCATCAGATACCGCCGAAAATAGAATGACTGCATCCTTATGATACAAGCAAAATTGACTGACTGCATCCTTCTGATACAAGCAAATTTTACTGACTGGATCCTTCTGATACAAGCAAAATTGACTGACTGCTTTCATTAGATACCAGCAAAATTGACTGACTGCATTCTTCAGATGTCAGCAAAATTGACTGACTGCATTCTTCAGATTCCAGCAAAATTGCCTGACTGCCTGACTGCATCTTTCAAGTACCAGCAAAATTGACCGACTACATCCTTAAAAAAAACACCAAAATCGATTGACTGCATCCTTCAGATACCACCGAAATTAACTGACTGCATCCTTCTGATACAAGCAAAATGGACTGATTGCAGTCTTCTGATACAAGCAAAATGGACTGATTGCAGTCTTCTGATACAAGCAAAATTGACTGACTGCATTCTTCAGATACCTGCAAAATTGACTGACTACATTCTTTAAAAAAACCATCATGATTGACTGCATCCGCTGGGTTTTAGCATAATTTTTGTTTATATCCAAATACTTTAGTATATTTACTATTTTTCAACATCCCAGTTTCAGATAGATCGATGAAATCAAACGCTGACCGCATGTCGGAACCTGTTCAGTGTTAGACATTTTTTTTTGCCCGTCCGTAGACCACCGTCAGACAGATTTCCACCCCAGCGCCCAGGTAACGTGGACGGTTGAAACGAATTTATCAAGCGTGCTTCCTTTGTGGACCGTGTCACGTGTTGAAACTCGTACTCACAGAATAAAGGAGGGCAAACACAGAAAAAAAAGTCCCAAAGGGCAAAAGCAGGAATAATCGATAAAAGATCCAACACACTGAAAAGTGTGGTTTTTTATACATTGCAATGGAGATACTTTTAACATGTGCTCTGCGTGGACGAGTAAAAGTCGCTGCTACTTCAACGGGAAACGCTTGAAAACGCAATTATTCAAGGCCTTAATGTTTTACTTCTTGAAACTGATTTGTAAAAAGAGATTCTTAAATTTTTTTAAAATGTCAGAAGACTGTAATCCACTGGAGTAGGGAACAGTGGAATGAAGACAAATCCTATTTGACGTGACAATGGGGCCATCAATGTTTGTATAAATTGTCATATGATATTCCAAACAAAGGTGGGATCCACATCGACATGTGTATTCCCATGAGCCTTTCGGACCATGATTGCTCTCATTTAAAAGCCAAGAAGCAGCACTTCTCATCGTCGTTTACTGTGGTGAATAATGTTATATTATTACAACTTAATATCAAAATTTCACAACGGAATTGAGACACTGTGTATAGGCCATTTTTTTGGGCTAAAATAGTTTGGTTTTAGATCACAACCTTTTAGATGATACTGGGCCCATCGCAATCAATACACTGACCATACAACGAAACGTTGAAAGCCCCAAAGGAAGTAATAACCAGATTATGGAGTATATATACACACACGCACACACAATCAAAAAATGAATAAATTACCAATGTCGTTTTAAAAGATATGAGTAATGAAAGGTGTTGTCTTGTATTTATGAGCACAGGTCTCTGTTTCTTCCAGAATTTCTATTGACATACTGTTATTTGAGAACTCAAACCAGAAACACTAAAACTATGAGTCAAAAGTGATTAATTTCTGGGTTTTCTTCAATGGTTGAAACTGAGCTATGATAGAGCACGTAAAATATCCAATAATCAAAAACACTCAATATCCTTCTTGATTTTTTCCAACCATCCTCATTTTTTAATATCTTTTTCGGGGGTAGGGCGTGGGGGTTGCTTTGTAAGCCAAAATAATATCAACCATATGGAAGTAGGAGATTTAGATTTTAAAAAATGTGGTAAAATAGATAACAATTTTTTAAAAAAATCATCTTCTCCACAGTGTTCGTATCCAACAGTGCATCTAATAAGTCACGCGGAACGTACCCCATACTGAGCACCAGTTTAATGCCAATGTCAGTTTCAATTAGAAGGACTGGATGGTCGGGTTGTGTCGAAATCATCTATGTAACATTAATGATTCATCATGGGTTGGTTTGAACCAGATTATGTTTCTCTGTAATACTTGGGCTATTTTTTTAATTTGTTATTATTATTATTATTTTTTAAATATTTTATTTCTCTCTCTCTCTCTCTCTCTATGTGTGTGTGTGTGTATGTGTGTGTGTGTGTATGTGTGTACGTGTGTATGTGTGTGTGTCTGTGCGCGCGCGCGTGTATGTGCGTGAGAGACGGGGGCAGAGCATCAAAAGATGCCATGTATTATTTGGAGATTAAAATGAAACACATATTATCTATAAATATATAGAACTTTGTATATGTACTTTTATCACTGGCATAACGACTTACATGTCTTTTAGCATACACATTCTCCTCCCGGCTCATGATGTGAGCGGGAAGCTTTGGCTTGTTGCATACAACATATTTGAAATACATGTTTTAAATATTATAGCGGGGACACAAAACTTATTAGTCTTTACTGCCCTTTACTTCATTTTTTAGTTGTTTGAAATATATATTGAGCGATCAAGATTTATTGCCTTAACCTTCCCTTGAACTACATAAGTCAAGAAAATAATAGGGGTGAGACTCCAACCAGGCTTTTAAATAAGTAAATGTATAACATATAAAAATTTCTCTACTGGACTAATTGGATTTCACCGCATCTAAGTTTTTTTTATTCTTTTGTTATATTCCTTTTATTTGTGTCCTATTTGTCCGAAACGTTCGCTGTTGTGTTACGTCCTTTCAGGCTAACTCATACCTTGTTTATACGTTATACATTTACTTAACTACATTAGTCTTTTCCTGGTCTTAATTTTTTTAAAAAACTATATAGATAATTGCCTAATCTTTAAATTTAAAAAGTTAATTAACAAGACATCATTTAATTGAGTTTTATATTTGCACGTGGGGCTCATTAATGAAGATGTTAAATGCGGCACACAAAAGGGAGGAAGTTTGGAGTAGGGAGCCTAGGTATTGAAATATTATTTTGTGAGTTATCGTATAAGTGCGTTTAATACGTGGCCTCACACATGTACATTAATATTTACTTTTTTTTTAACTTTACCTTGATACCCGCAGAACTAGAAAGCCCTAAAACTGGAGTGTATGATTTCGGTGCGGGGGCGGTGGAAAAATCAACACACGTGTATTGAAAGAAAAGCTGGGAATTTTCCCCGTTGCCGTGGAGCAATACAGAGTAAACCCGTTGTAGAAAGGATTGTTTATGCTTGTCCCATTCACGGGTTTTTGCGTTAAGGATTAGATTAGAGATTGAAGGATTTTCTAACTTTAAAAAAAAAGGATAAGTCCAAAAGTAAGGCATTGCATGTTTGTGAATAATGGGGTGGGAGTTGTAAAAGTTAAATAAGCAAGATTTAAGCTTTGAAATTATTATTTTTTAATGTTGACACTTTGAGAGCCATTGATTTGAACGCTGGAGATTTAATTTAACAAAAAAAAATGTTTTAACATTGTTTTTATCACTGCGGAGATAATCCATCATGTGCAAAGGGGGCCGGGGGGGGGGTTGGGATGGAAGACGTATTGGTGACTTAAACTAATTTTAGTCTTCAGAAAGCTTAATGTAATTTAAACATTTATTTTTAAAAACTTTTTTTTTCAATAAAAAAAAATTAAAACTTTACTTTTTTTTAATAACAAAGCAACACATATTTGACGTATTCAAATTTTAGAAAATAACGCTAAGGTTTGGGACCGCAATAAATTACGAAATTCTACATTAACTCAAGGCCTCTTTGTTGAAGTCTACACGTACTGTCCATGCCGATGTGAGTTAACACATTCATGCCCGATTATTGTTTTGTTAGGGTTAATGTATGTCACACACGTTGTGATTTACAACAACAACAAAAAAATTTAATAAACTGAAAGCATCGAAATCGCTATAAAATACGTCGTTAATTTTTTTTAAAATCCGTTAGCGTCACCAGTTCCAAGCGTAAAGGCACATTAATGAGCGGGAGGGTCGAAACAAATTAATATATCTATTTGCTCTCTCCTATACCTAATGATATCACACACGTCAAATTGGTGACAGGCAATTTCTTTTTTAATCGCCTCTGATAGCGTTACCTTTGTTTAATTTAAAAATCCATTTAAACTACACATGGCATTCATTTTTGGAGACAGCCTGTTGAGATGTGTAGTTCGTGGTGGTCTCTGGAGATTAAAGTCCTTTATTCTTTATTCACGTTTAATAATAGACTAAAAGATTTAAAAAATCACTTGGCAGAAAGTGAACGAAGAGAAAAATTAAAGGAATACAAAATAGGCCTACCGAAAGGACTTTGAACGCGGGGCCTAGCAATGGACAAACATCAGACGAGTGTTTTCAATGAAGATCGAGAGGGGCGGTGAGAGAAACCGAAATATGACGAATGTGTTTGCCCAAGCGATATGGTTTCTGGTTAATCAAACCTTGCGGGATAGGGGGAATGGTGTATGGATTAGAGCAGGTTCTAGAAACATGACCTGGCACACATGAAATGTTCCGTTTGTAACAGCGTGTCAGGTCTGACGTCTGAACTTGGGAGTTTTCGTCACCCCTGTATCTGGAATGGCAATGGGAAATGGTTAAAATTGGGCTGGAGGGGGGGCTTCAGATTTATATATATATATATATATTATATATATATGGATTGATTGATCGTCGCAGAAGAACCTAAATAAAGTTAGCTGATCTGTCATCAAGCTATTTACACCTGACAGGTATATTTTTCTTAAATAGGTGGAGGTTAACAGTTGAGCAACTTCAAATAACTGGTTTAAGAAATACATTTTCAATGCATTCAATGATATGCATGATGTGTAGTTTCCAGGATAATTGGCACACAATCCAGGTCATGTCATTCTATACCACTCTTCACGACAAGATATTTTCGTGTAGCCAAAAAGGCCGCCCTTTCTTTTAACAAGAAATAAATTTGACTCCCGAGACGGAACTCCGCTCTCTTTTCTTACGCAGCTGCATACGGACTGAGCGAAGATTAGGATTTTTAGCTCTGATACTCGTTTCATTGTTGAACAAATCTTTACCCAGAAAATTTTGGGGAAAAATACTTCACAGGAATGCAAACATGGCGGGTCCAAAAATTCAGTCGCGTAAAATGAAAATCGTTTTAGAAAACGCATCTCTCGACCCCAAAAAGTGAACAACGACATTAATGGATGGCTGGAGCCAGAAGTTTGGTCCTCATAAATAACAGCAGTTGCTGTGACTTTTGTGTGTGGAGTATCACCATGAACCTATTTTGTATTGCTGCACAGTTTTCCGATTAGAGGAGCGAGAGAAACAAATGATGGAACTTGTGCACAACAACACTAGTGTAGAAGCAAAGAGTTGTCTCGAGATAATGAGATGCAAATGAACTTTGACTTTTTTAAACGTTAGTCATTGGTATCATTTCAGATTCCAATACAAGACGATTTATTTTAGAGAAGTTTGAAGAAGGATAAAATATTGTCGAGTATAATGTTAGGGGTTAATGGGAATTTGCGCGATAGGAATGGTTATGCTGATTCGGCGCAGAGTGTTTGTTATATTGAACGCACTTTTGTTATGACGTGGTTTTAAGGGATGTGGTGTAATGACGGTTCGGTAGTCGAGGTAAAAGCTGCACCATAGATATCATAGAAGTAAGAGGACGTAACTGGGAGATATAGATTAAACCTGTGTGGTTCATGAAGTGTATTGTTGAGTTTGTAACACTGGCTTAGTGGTCTCACCAATAATAAAACCAGGCCGTAAAAGATATTTATATACTAGCGTATCAGCCGTCAAAAATGACGGAAGTTTTCAGCTGAAATCTATTTATTTTATAAAAAATAAACTTTTTTAGGGCGCCTACGGCGGCGACCTTTTCAAAAGCCCAACTAACTTGTCCTTGTTTGATAAATACGAAATATTAAACTTTCTGAAATGTACACAAAGTATTTTATAATAGGGGTTGTAGGGCGCTTACGGTGCCCCCTTTGTTTTTTTGATTTTATAATTAACCATCATCAAATCCTCTTTTTACATTGATTCCTTTTCCAAAATTAAAATACACGTATGAGCTAAAACAATGACGTCATATAATATTTTTTTACAGCGCATCTTTAATTTGCACACATTTTGATGCATTGGTGCAGTAATTTGGTTTCCCTGCTTTCTAAAATCAGTAGCATCACGGACAGACATTGCAAATTATATTGTTTAATTTTATGTACGAAGAGGAGAGATATTAAAACTGTTAATGCTAACCGAAGATCAGTAGATGCGATAATTGAGAAATGTATTATATAATCACTATATATTTCTCCGACTGGGATCTGAAAACAAGATGAGAGAGGCTAGGGTAGAAAAATGATGGTGGGAAGGATCTGGGTTTTAGGGTGGGAGGCAGAGGCGTCACCAGGGGATTTGCGGTGAGGGGGAGAGTGGACAGCACCGTGTTACGCCATCGTGTAAAATTATGTATATTTGGCACTGGCACACTCGAAGAAGGTCTCTGTAGTCAGTTGTGAGGGCGTGACAACTTAAGCTGCCGCACAAACTTTAGTGACGCCTCTGGTGGAAGTTTCATTCATTCATTCTTGCTGTAAATAAATCAATGTGACCATTTTGTCCCTTAAAAGGGTACTCTTAAAGTTTGTTTTTAAAAGAACCAAATTATAAACCAAGGGCCCATTGACTCGTGATAGCTGTAGATTGTATATCATGTCTTGGAGGGTCTAATAATGCTAAACAAAACATAACAGCAGCATTTTCGTGTAAGAAAGTGTCATTCCAGCCAGAGGCGTCACTATGGTTGGTGACACCAAGTGCGGTAGGTCATGGTGTCAACCCTTCACAAATTACTCCATAGACCACCATCGAGTCTGCCGGTGTCAAATAATAAGAACATACATAATTTTACCCTTTGGTGTCACACCTTGTCAACCCAGCACCCTCGTAGTGACGCCTCTGGTTAGGCCTAGCGATCGGCGCTAATGAAAAGAAAACAAATTGATATATTGAAGTCTGAAGAGAGAGACAACTGCTGGCCCCAACATGAATCGGTCAAATGATTGTGGCTTGGACAAACACAGGGAGCTGTTGTCAGAATGAGGTATGCGGTGGCTTATCTGGTCACGGTACAGCTGGGTCTTCATTTTTAATCTTTCACTTAGTGAAACGTTAAGTAAATATAGCAACTATAAGGCACTTACGACTAAATGCTTTACTTAGGAAAAAGTGCTGCAATCTTAAACTTGAATAAAAGAAAATATATAATCGTATGCCTTAATACTACTCGTTTAATATTGTACGTAAATAACACTGATGCGGTCCTAAATACAATATAGCGATATAATCTTAAACTTGGATGATAGTCATGTAAGGCAGTGCTTCTCAAACTTTTTAGTATTGTGGACCGGCAGGAATTTTTTCCATTGCACCAGGGACCAGTGAAATATTTTCCCTGTGCTGATGTGATAGCGAAATGTCCCTTCTTTGGTAAGTTCTGTGGACCGGCATCATATGGCCCACGGACCGCACCGGTCCGCGATACGCCACTTTGAGAAGCACTGATGTAAGGTATTACTTCAATAACCGTGATTTAATCTTACGCTTCAAATACACTAGTGACTAGTGCATGAAATTGTTCATTCGGGCATCATTTTACGAAATCTTTATAATATCCATTACATTCATTATGCAAAATATAAGTGTGAGAGATAGAAGCGTAAAGAAAGAGAGGGAGGGGAGGGAGAAATATATATATATAAATAAATAAATAAATAAATAAATAAATATATATATATATATATATATATATATATATATATATATATATATATATATATACATATGTATATCAATGTACATAATTTGCAATCTCTGTCACGCCTGTAGTGTCTGTCCGTGGCGCTACTAATTTTAGAAAGCAGCGCACAAAATTACTGCACCAATGCATCAAAAGGTGTGCAAATTAAAGTTGCGCTGTAAAAAAAAATATTATATGATGTCATTGTTTTAGCTCATATTTTAATTTTGGAAAAGGGAACAATGAAAACGAGGATTTGATGCTGGTTAATTATAAAATAAATAAAAAAACAACTCCTATTATAAAATACTTTGTGTACATTTCAAAAAGTTTAATATTTCGTATTTATCAAACAAGGAAAAGTTAGTTTGGCTTTTGAAAAAGGTCGGCGCGTAGGCGCCCTAAAAAAAGTGCATTTTTTCAAAATAAATAGATTTCATCTGATAACTTCCGTCATTTCTGACGGGTGATACGCTAGTATATATATATAAATATATATATATATAGTGAATGAGAGAGAGAGAGAGAAAGAGGAAAGAGAGAAAGGGCGAAAGAGAGAGTGAGAGAGAGAGAGTGAAAATGCTTATGGATGCATCATTGGAGCTAGTAATAAATAAGTTGGTGTTTTCCTATACACTCAGTTACTTCCATTCCGTAACCTCCTCTCTTCTCTCCACCCTACAGCATGTCTTCGTCATTCATTAGCTCCTCTCTCCGTTCCCTTCCTACCGATCCCTAACCCTCTTTTACACTCCCCATTCGTCTCTCCTCTCCTCATTCTTCTACTGCCTACCACACTCCCCTTCTCATCCCCCGACGCCATCCCCCCCCCCTAAAAAAACAACCCTTTAATACAGTGTGCATCACTCTTGTCTTCTGCAAGGAAAATAATTTACAATACAAAATGAACTTTGGAAAATATTTATAAAATTACAATAATAATAGGGCGTTAGTTAACAAATAAGGAAACAATACATATAATTCGGACACATACATCTAATCAAATAAAAGAAAGTGTGTTAAAAGATTACAGTTTGGATTGCATGATTTGGGGGTGAATCTCTTTAATATGTTCATGTTACTTCTCTACACTCTTTAATCGTTCATACATTAAATAAGTGTTGGCTTCAGATTTTTGGGATGATAAAGAAATAAACCGTCTTTACGTTCGTTACAAAGGTGAATAACATTTATTATTTATTGCATAACTTTGATTTTTGAATTTACCATAGTGTAGTTGTCTTTTACCTTTATAAATATTTATTTAACATTTCTGTATTTGTATTCTAACATTATGCTGTAGAGAAAAATCTTTTTTTTCAGTTGTGACCATTTGTTTATCTTGTACCATTATGTGTATGTACTCTACCAATGTATTTATATTGTACCATTGTGTATTTGCATTGTATCATTGTATTAGTATTGACAATTGTATTCGTATTCTACCATTTTATTTGTATTCAACCATTGCATCTGTTGTGTATTTGTTATTCTTGCATTGTGTATTTGTTATTCAATCGTTGTTTATTTGTATTCTACCATTGTATTTGTATTCTAATATTGTATTTGTATTATACTATTCGTTATTTGTATTCTATAATAGTGTTTTTATTAAACCATTGTATCTTTGTAATGTTTACATTGTGTATTTATTATTCTACATTTGTATTCTAATTTGATATTTTTGTTTAACCATTAGGTATTTTTTATTATGTAAATAGATCTGTATTGTACCATAGTATTTTTGTTACCATACCATTGTGTATTTGTTATTCTACCATTGTGTTTTTGTTGATTTACCCCGTTTTGTATTTGTATTTTACTAATGCATTGTTACTCTACTAATGTATTTGTCTTGTACCATTGTGTATTTGTATTATACCTTGTGTATTTCAAGTGTAATCTTGTGTTTTGTATTTTACCGGTTTTTTTTTAAAGTATAAAGCCATTGTGCTCATAGTGTATCATTGTGTCTTCGTTGTGTCTCATGTCATCATACTCATGGCGATGAGTTGTTCGTTTTACTCGCGTTTAATTTCATTTTTGTTATTGGTTCCCTTTGATTTAAATTAGTTGACGATTTATCAACTCAATCGAAAAAAGACACGCGATTGAAACCAGAATGACAATTTAATATTTTCTTTAAATGATAACTGCCTCAAAACGAAAAACAAAGGAACTTTATATAAATAAGATTTATTCCTAGATCATTAACTCTTGGAATGTTAAAAGAAAAACCACGTTTTAAAAGTTACGACAATTTGTTTATTAAAAAATCATAATGAAACGAAAGTTACAAACGATGCACATATTTTCTTTCTTTCAGTCAGTTGTCCACTTCAGTAAAGTCAGATGTTTTCGTTCCATATTTGCCACTTCCCTTTGGAAACTTAGTCCCTTCACCCTTTCTTTTTCCATTGCATACACAACAAATGCATCTACAGTCGCATTCTTATAACACGTGCCTCTTGTAAACCTGGAACACTGGTTTAGCACCACACGCACACAATGAAAAGAAGGTAAATATAAAAGAAGAAGAAGTGTGGTGGGAAGAAAGAAAAAAAAACTGGTCTTACCTCTTTCCGATGACCGCGTCTCCAGAATTAGACTCCATAGTTTTATGTTACCAATCCAGTTTATTTTGTTTCGATTCTTCACCTTCTTCTTCTTATTTTTTTTTGATACGCGCTCAACACAGACGACAAGAAGATCTTGATGAAGAGGACGAAAATAAAACTTTGAAAACCCGTTTGGAAAGCCGCAAGACCAGTCCTGGCTATGATTGAACCGGTCCTTCTGAAAGGTGCCGGGGGCGGGCGGCGGCGGTAGTGGTGGTGACGAGGCGAAATGCGAAAATATAATATTGAATTAAACTTTGAGATATTACTCGCAGTATCCAGAGTCACCTACACAAAAAATACAACTCCTTCAAAGCTTGACTGTTGAGTTGCTGAGATAAAGTGTGGGACATTTTCAGTCGGTCCGTTGGATTTTGAGGACCAGGTTTCCAATAGAGGAACCGCTGTCCAGTGATATCCTTTGGAAATATTGGTCAACGTAGCGAGGTAACAATTACTGATATTCCGTTAAGTGTTCTTTGTTTTTTTAAATCTAGGCACAAGGTGTCATTTCTTCATTAACACAAATCTAATATTTGCTTAGCATTCTGTTGAGAAGCTTTCCCGCAAAGGCTGAGACAAAGAAATCCTTGGAGATTTTAAATACAAATGCTATGCGTTTCACAGCCTGAGCAAACGGACATGTGGCGTGTACTTAAACTTGTATATCAACGACAACTCATATAATATCAAGTATCAATTGCAATATACTAGACTAGCCGTCATTGTGATGTATGTTCAAAAACCAATTGCAAAATCCAAGAAATAGACCAGCTATAATGTCTGCCACGAGGTATTATCACAAAAGTGTTTTTTTTTAAATCAACCAAACGTGCTGTAAAAATTCAAAGACGAGGTATTGTTATTTCATTTCATTATTCAAATTTGCGCCCATCGCGTGTTTCCTCCCTTTAAGATGATTCTCTCCCTTTATATTATTTTCTTCATTCCCTTTCCCAAGCCACCCCGTAGTTATTAAATCTTCGCAAATTGTACATGTGAATTTATTTTTTTTAATCGTTTCTTTGGTTTGTCAGCGAATGTAGTTTATTAAATATATATTTTTTAATGATATCAGTTCATCTTTCAAAGGATCAATAATAATTTCATTTTAATGTCGGGACTTTTCTTATCCTTAAAGTATCTTTTGATAACTAAGGATGCATTTTTTTTTACAGTTTCTTATTGCACTGTACTTTGCCCTACTTAAACAAACAGTAAATATCCAAATTATTAGATAATAATAATCCATCGAATTTTAATTTTTAAAATTTGATTCAATGAAGACTTATTTTAGGAAGTACGGTTTAGTACGACTTGTTGTTTTTTATTTTTTAAAAATATTTTTTAAAAAATATATAATTTGGAATAAAGAACTTAAATATGATCCCACATTTTGTTTTCAAAAGTAACTCCATTTTCTAAACTTACTACAATGTTGTTGTTTTTTATTTAATTCATTTCTTAAATGCAAGTGCACAGTACCTTTGAGGTCATTTTCGGTAGGCCCTTTAACACTGTGCTTTAACACCCTTTAATTAGAACCGAAGAAGACACAATATTCTCATATCGTGAAACATTTAAATATGATCAATGTCTATTTCGATACTACTAAGTCAGCTTCAAATTTGATGGAATCGAATTCAAAAACAACAATCGACTTAATGTAATATTTACGACAACGTGAGTCTGTTAACGCCGCATGCTTTTTACTGACCAGACAGAGACGATAGAAAATCAAAACAAATGACAGACGAAAGAACGAGCCAAATTTTAAATAAGATTTTTTTTTGGGGTGATCTTTTCTATTTTTAAAGACACTTGACAACATAGGTTTCCCAGTCAGTCTACAAGTTGGTTACAAACGATATTTTCAAAAGTGTCCATGTACCCAAGCCCGACGTGAGCGTTGAGTTTTCTGAACTGCCTGTTTATTATTTTAGTTCAAAACCTCACTGAAATCAAACTTTAGAAAAGGCGTATGCGTGGCTTATATTGGGGGGGGGGATCGGGGGATCAGGCCCCGCCCCTGATGGAATGAAAACTAGCCTACGCCATTTGAGCATTTGACGAAAAAAAAGTATTTCCGCTTTATTGTATACGAAAATATACTCGTCATTCCATTAGATTAATACATTGTTAAGAGTCCCCACTCTGGCAATATTTTCTTTTCTTTTTTTTTAATGGGTAGCTGTTTTGGACCCCATAACTCTTTAAAAAGGAATGAGTTGGAGGGGGTTGGGGGGGGGGTTACTTCAGTAAGTAGCTAACAATAGACAACTTGGCCCTCCTAAGGTCCTTCTCTTATCATGGGCGGGATAAACTACTGTACAACTAAATACCGCCTGCTACCCTTGAACATTTATCAGAGATATGCTACACTATGGTTTAACTAAAAAGAAATGTCATTTTACTTGAATTTTTATGTTGTTTTTTGTTGGGTTTTTTGGTGTGTACGTGTCGTTGTTTATTCCATGGCCGCAATTACATTCTAAAATCATTTTTATGACGTAACACAATGGTTTGTTGTTAGTGAGGATTAAAGAAATAGCGACAAATCCACTTTATGTCGGAAATTCGAAGTGCCGACTACTCGTTTCAAGAATGTTATGTGAAAATATCGCCATATCAACAAATATAACATATCAAGTCTAATACAGCCGTGACAACGAATAAAAATGTGTAACCCTTATCGCCATAGCAACGAATACGTATCCCTAACGCAACGACTCTTATTAAAATTATAACACAACATAAAAACACTTCTGTTTTCACTTTTTCAAAGCTCTGGGTTCTCTCACGCCCTGGTGAATACCCGCCACGCTTGATAGACATCGTACTTTTTTTAGTAATCCCGCGTTCCTTTAAGAAATGGCAATGCATGAGAGAACACAGTTCAAAATGATTTACTAGAAGATTAAATCGTGCGAAGTTTGTTGTTGCTGATGATGTAGTTGAACACTGCGACCCTACACTTCCAGAAAACACCTACCAATAGACAAGCGATGAAAGTGGACAAACTGTTAATTGCGTTCAAATCCTATGAAATTGACATTACGGTACTATTACCATTTCTGTTGGATAACGTCTCCTCCAGCACTAATGATTTGCATCCATGAAACACATTTCATTTAAAACACGGGGAATCTCGAAGTGCACGCACAGATACACACATACACACACAAGAGGTTGAGGTGGTTCTGAGGCACAGGTTGGTTGGTGTTCACAGCGTCTTCTAAAAAAAAAGTGTCACTTATAAAAGAATAAATAGGCTTCCGTCGCGCTATTATATGAGTTATAACGGCAGGAGTGTGTACATGTGTAGAGGAAATGGGAAAACTGGGGGTCAAACGACCCGCGGAGAATTTATTTTGTGAAGAGTGTTAACAACCTCCTTGATATATATTTTATTATATATTATATATTATATGTAAATACTTATATATATATATATATATATATATATATATATATAAGTTTCCAATCTTGACTCCGAGGTGAGCAGTCTGTCCTCACAAAAGTTGCACCATATGCCTGCCGTTTATCTCTTGCAATATACTAGACTAGCCGTGCTTGGTCGTTTTGCCTGTGCGGGGGTGGGGCGGCTAAGTTCGTGTTTCCTCCAACCTGTCGTCCTTTAAAGGCACAGCTCTACCTCCTCGCCCCCCAGCCCTTTACCTTATCTCATTAAATATTGTCACATCAAACTTCAAACAAAACTATGTAAAAAAAATTCTTCCTTGATTCTTTTATCCGTCAACGCTGCCTCCCCTCTTCTACTTAATTAAAAATATAAAAAATAACACCATCCTCCTACGGATCTAAAAATTGTATTCCGTATTTCTCTCTTGTGGGAGGGGGCTGGAAAGTATTTTTAAAAAGGTGAATAATTTTTTGGATGAGAGGGGAGGGGAGAGAAAACGTCGTAAATCGTGGAATAAGTGAAGGATTTATGTAAACAACGCCAGGCCGGTGTCACCATGTCCGCCAGGACTTGCGCTCGTGTATTAATTTTATCTCGTGCGTAGAGTTTAGCCAGGGCTCGGGAGGTGGGGAGAGGTGGGGAGAGGTGGGGGGGGGGTCTGAAAGATGATGTGGTGCTGATGTAGAAATTGTAATAGAGCAGATGTTTCTTTTTAAATCCCTTATATTAATTTCATCGCCGTCTCTGTCTCTCTGTCTCTCTCTCTCTCTCTCCGTCTGTCTGTCTTGGGCGGGCACCGCGGAAAAACAGAAGTCAAAAGTGACCCACTTCCCGTGAAGCCATCGAGCTGAAATTTGGCACATGGACCCGTGTCACATAACAATGCATCGTATCAAAACTTCAGATCGATCGAACGTACAGTTATTAAATTAATGCATTTTTAGTTTATCTATATAAACTATATGTAGCGGTCGCAATCGATTACATTTTACGGGTCACTTGACTTCACCCCAGCCACAGGTGAACACATCTCGTGTTTTGACCAGGTGTACTGGCGTGCTTTTGTTTACATTTTGCGTGTCACGCTGAGCTCGGCCCAGCGATCGGTGACAAGACCTTTCCCCTCTCCCACCCACCCCCAGGTTAAAAGAAAAAGGCAGTTAAGACAGATTCAGTCTGTAAATATGTGTCGCGTTTGAATATAATCAATACTTTTAGTTATGTCTCATATATAAGGGATATATAGTCAAAAACTTCGTTTTTATGGGTTTGTTTTATTAAATCCCTTATATTAACTTCACCTCCAGCTCTCTCTGTCTCTCTCTCTCTGTCTGTCGTTCGTCGTCGGGCAGGCGGGCGGGCGGAAAAACAAAAGTAAAAAATGACACACTTCCCGTGACGCTATGGAGCTGAAATTTTGCACATAGACTTGTGTCGATTACCAATGCATTGTATCAAAATTTCAGATCGATCGAATGTACAATTATTAATTTAATGCATTTTTAGTTTATCTCTATAAGCTATATGTAGCGGTCGCTATTGTTTACATTTTACGGGTCACTTGACTTCACGCCAGCCATCGATGACCACTAACCACATCTCGTGTTTAACACCAGAGGGAGTTCACTCAGTTTCGGGCTGTAAATGTTTGTCACGTTGGAACATAATCAATACTTTAAGTTCTATCTCATATATAAGGGATTTATAGTCAAAAACTTTGTTTTTACGGGGTTGTTTAATTACACGATAAAGTTTAAGTTCAATGTTTGATTTTCGGAGGGAAGAAAAATTACACATGATTTCTTATCGTTCTTGATAGAGCTCGTGGTCTTGGTTTCCGTGGAACACGTTAAGTCAAGGTTTTCGTGTAACACTGTTGATAGTCATACTCCGCTCTCTCCACCAACCCAAAGTCATTTTTACTGGAAAAATAAAATATGTTAATAAAAAAAAATTAAAATTTAATGATTCTTTTGTCTCGTTTCTTCATTTCTTAAATACTTGCAATCGATATTAAGTTCTTTGGTCAGGCACATGTCAAAAGACAGACGTGGTTGGTGAGGGGGGGGGAAGAAGAAGGATTACAGGACAAGATTATAACAAACACAGCAATCGCTCATGGAGTTCTTATCTTTCTCTCTGTGCGCTTGTGTTTACGTTTTGCTTCAGTGCACGGTATGTGTGATGTGTCAGATATATACGTGCGTTTGTAGCAATGTCGATGATATTTGTAATTTGCTACGGAAATAAACATACGTAAAACATTGCTATTTTTAAAAATGATATACAGATACAGTCACTCAGTCACAGTAGTTTCAGTTACTAACTATAGCTAGGATTTTTGTCAGAATGTCGACAGCATTGTTTAGTTCAATGTCTATTCATAGTCTTATTTAGTGTTAAGGAAAAGCGTTATGTACATTTAAATTTTGTCAAATAAAAAAAGTAATTTCATGTTAGATTCCTGTAGTTTCTTTAAAATCGTTAATGTAACACTAAGTGTTTAAGTAATTGCGCTTACAGTATTTTTGCGCCATTCAATATTTGTTCTGTTAGAATAGTTTCACGGTTCGTAATGGTTTATAAAGTTATTCTGATTTAAAACAATTGGCAAACTTTAAACAGAGTAACATTTCCACAGAGTAAATAAATATTCCAGACATTTTTTTGCATGTCAAAAAATGTGCTCTTCATAAAAAATTAACAAACTGATACATAATAAATTCACACAATAAACACGTTTCAAAATTTTTAGCGTCTCGGCAAGAATCCTTCTAATACTCCTTAAATTTACATGAAAGGGATATACCGCAAAATTTCTCTCCTATCACAAAAGTTAAGGAAACTTCACCAAATACGTCACCCTGGGACACTAATCACACAGCACACGTCACAGTATGGGACACAAGTCTGCAACTATCGTCATGAAGTATTTACCTTCAAACGAGAGCCCCCTTATTTTTTTTTAAAAATATTATTTTTCCCCTGACCGGCACAATTGATGCGAATCGAACTTCGGCAGACGTTGGAAAACTCAACGACACGGGAACACAAAGTATATTATCGATCTGCGATCGAACTTGGAGGATTGTGATTAAATGGAGGGTTAATGGCATTCGTGCTGATTGCTTGGATCCAGCAAAACAAAATAATAAAAAATAACAAACCGATTTAGGGGGGGTGGGGCTTATAAAGGGTGTGTGTACTTTTTAAAAACCAACTTGTCAACATAAAGGAATTATTAACTAGGTCAATAAGATTTAAATCACAATAGGGATTATATAGTTATTTTATGGATTTTTTTACTGTTTTTACACATAATTCTGTTCATTTATTTTATTATATCTTTGTTTAAACGTGTTAAAATAATGCATTTGAAGTAAGCGACAAGTCTGCAGCATCAATGATGTTATTTAACACGGTGTTATAAAGTGCTTTCTGGTAACTAGACACGACGTCTTTCTCTCTCACCAAAGTCGCCGTTAAGATGTTATCGTTCCTGTCCTGTAAGGCACTGTTGACATTCTCCCCAACCACCTAAAGTCGTATGTCACGGAGTAACGGAGTCAAGTCTGCGGTTGGCATAATTTGTAAAGTTTTGAAACGTTCACTTACAATGGACGTTTCAGTGTACAGCAGCACTGTAATGGGATGTGTTAATATCCTGTGCGAATAAAATGACGTCATCATAGGTCTGTTTAAGGTCCCAATCAATGGAATTTTTAACGCAATTTTCCTTGGGAATTGCGTTTATATATTTGAAATGTCCGGCCTGACTTTTCGAGCCTTGACCAGCAACTCCTCCTGAACCATACCAGATATAGGGTTCGGGTCTTTGCAAATATGTTAAGGAGGTTCCAACGATGTGCACGAACCAACAAAAATTCCGAAAAGATTGACTGGATTACCTGGAAAATAAATAAAAAAACGAAAAATATCCATATTTTGTCAATTTCTCGCCAACCATAACATCTATCGGGTTGAAACAAACGCCAAACGATCGCTAATAATATTTATAACAATGTTGGAGACGGAACTTTTTAAAAATCTCTTTTGCTTCGACTCCCGTAATTTTAGCAGCAATTTGTATAGAGCACTTGTTTTATGTAGTTTCAGAATTTTTGATTTGAAATGAATTTTAATGTAATCTAGAATGATAGTTAATGTGGGTTTCCCGCATGTGAATGCTAATGTTAGACTGTTGCGCGGTGCGCATTATATTGACATATTCTTGGTGTGACTCTAGAATGATTTACCTTGAATTTAAAAAAAATCGGAAATTCTCTTTTGGAAATTGCGTTTAAATACTCATTCGAGTTTTTACTACTTGTCTCTCCATGACACTGTGCATATTTAAGTCAGAACTATGGACATAAATCAGGCGAGACAACGTTTGGCTAAAATTTAAGTATATTTTAAGTGTAAAAACAAAACATCAATTAAAAGTACAGTTAGCTCTCCTCGTTGGAATGATGCCTTGTCTAGTAAAAAGTTGAGATTTGTTAATCCTTGGGTGAACACAATGGTAAATTCATAAAGACAACGGAACAACTCATGTATCCTTACAATGTTAGCTGTAAGAAAAATGGATATTTGCACTGACCGAGATGCTGTTAAAAGGTTTTTACGATGACTCCTGTGGTAAAACATTCGAATTATTCAAATAGTACATTGCTTTTAAATGGTTAATCTAGTTAGGAAAATTTGGATCATATCATTTGTAATTTATATCAACATTTAGCTTTGGTGTCGGTGAAGGTTGTTATGCTGTAAACTCATGTCCGAGCAAGGTCTGTGTCTCGTCATCCAAACACCTCAAGATAATCTCGAAAGCTAACTATAATCGAGCATTCTTAAAGGTAATACAAGAAACTATAATGTGTTATCAAGGATGGCATAGGGTCCCGATAGCCGATATCAAAGACGGGGAAATTTCAGAAGAATCAATTGCTCCTTCTCAGGACACGGTAATCTCCCTTACTCAGTACATGGCAGACTCCCCTGGCAATCTCCTCTCACTCAGGGCATTGCAATCTCCCTTTGCTCAGGGTATTGCTGTCTCCTCTTGTTCAGGTCATGTCAGTTTACCCAGATATGCCTGCATGCAAATCTAAATTTATATATATCTATATATATAATTTGTTAAAAACACACAAAAAAACTACAAGTAATTTTTAAGTTGAATATCTTTAACGATGTTTATGTCATTTAAATATTAGAAATACTTACTGATAACATACATGAAAACTGTAAGCCCGGCTTATCTTCCCTTTATACGCCCATCTCAGACACTAACTGAAAAAATCTCGTAAATCAATTTTTGATTTTGGAAATTTAACACATTAAGCGTTGGCCTTTGGGCGTCAGACGAAGATATTAACATTTTAAATTTAATGGATCCTGGATCCCGAAACGTCGAGACCAGCCAGTTTAAAAACTGTGTGAATCACTCATGATCAGAACAGCAAAATTTTGTCCTTGGTATAAAAATCAAAGGGTTGGGGAAAAAATATGGGGGAGAGGGATATAGTTATGTTTTGAAATCAATGACCTGACCATTTGCCACCTTTTCCCATTTATATCAAGTCAGTTTTAACAAGTCAGTTTTGCTGCTGGATTTGATATTGACAGATTGACGCTGAGATGGGATAATATAGATAAATAATATAGAAAATTATCTGGAAATAAGACATGGAAAAAAAGAAGAAAAAAAAACAGGAAATAGTCTGAAAAATGGCAGGATGCAATTTTGTTTGACACTTAAAGGGACGTGGTGAATTGAAAGTAATGTTATAACTGAAGTATTTATTTTCACCCCTGTCACTGATAGTCTACCCTCATACGCTGTAATCCCCGCAAAACTGGATATTTGTGTGTTTGTGTGTGTTTTTGTCTGGTTGTCTGTTTGTCTAGCTGTCTGTTTGTATGTATGTTTGGGGGGATAAATTGAATGTTGGATGAGGTCACAATGGGAAGTAAGCAAGGAATCTGATAAATATCTCCCCAGATGTACACGGGAGAGATTGCAGTTGGCCGTCCATACAGAACAATGACTGACTAATGGCTGAATGTGAAACAAAATACATTTTTTAAAATAACATGCTTATTTCACTAGTTCTGTCTGATATCAAAATGAAGAGGTGTTTTAAAGATGTCTGCAAACGCTTCATTTTTATATCAAACAAAACTTTTGAATAAAGCATGTTCTTTACGTAATTGTTGTACACCTTTATCCCTCGGCTAAATACAATTTATACTTTTAATTATGTATCAAGTATATTGTTTAAAATGTCTGAATTATATTGCCCTAAGATAGCATAACCATTTTTGTAATCTTTCCCTGGATTAAGAGAATTATTTGTAATGTTTTTAAATTTTTAGTTTTCAAAATTTTGGGTTTAGAGTAAGTTACTATTATTTTAAAACTGTAAAATTTATTATCGGGTGAAAGATTTTGTTTTTTGTGGATAGTTTTAGTTTTGTAAGCCTTTTGAAGGTGACATAGCCTTTGATTTATAGTTTTAATTTGACGAACAACACATTTACAATATTATAAATACGCTTTTAAAAAAAAATTAAAGCTTTCTTCCTTAAGATCCCGATTTATTTTATATTTTCAATAAGCCTGTAGTCTTTTTCTTTTCTCCCTTGACATATAGAGGATACTCTCCGACTCATTTCATTCTGATTCTTCTTTTTACATTCGTTCATTTTCTGCATTGTACTAGAAAACACTGGACTTTTTGTAGTATACTTTTTAGAACTCCTTAAATTTTGCAAGTTTATGTGCCCATGGAGACAATAAGAGTTTCTGGCTTGTGTTTCAATGTACAAGCCACACGTTTTAGATACACTGTGATAGCCTGTGATATTAGGTCAAATCTAAAAGGAAAAAAAAACTGCGAGCAAATCGCCTTATCCAATCACGAACTTTTGTGGATTTTAAAAAAGCATGATTCAAGAATGGAATATTTCCACTTTCATATCTGAATTATATAATGTCTCCGGTATTAGACGCATAATTTTCTAGCCTGCAATGAGGCATAAAAATGTTCTGAAATCGCGCGAGCTAGAGAGAGAAAATAAGAGAGAGAAGGTGGGATAGAGAGACAGACTGAGAGAGACAGACACAGAGAGATATATATATATAGATAGAGAGAGACATTAAAGATAGATAAAAAGAAAGATAGAAGAGGAAAGAGACAGAAACAGCAAGAGAATTCGAAAAAGTGAGAGGAAGTGTCAGAGAGGAGAGAGAGAGAGAGAGAGAGAGAGAGAGAGAGAGAGAGAGAGAGAGAGAGAGGTGGGGATGTGAGAGAAAAGAAAGTGAGGGAGAAAGACGCCCCGTCATTAGAGACGTCCATTCAAATACGGAAAGCCTTCTACCAAAAGCTCAGCCCCAATCTCTCAGGTCGAATGTGACTTGCGATATGTACACGAGTTATTTGATTTTCAGAGGTCAGGCAGGTCTTGTATACTGATTTTGTGAAACTTGTTTGGGTGGATGGGGGGTGGAGGGGGTCTCTATTGACGACGTGAAAAGACGCAACCGAGTCTTTGTGAACTCAGCATTCAACAGAAGCAACCTCACCAGCCCCACTTATCCCCCCCCCCATTTTTTAACAATATAAAACCACCTTGTGATCCAATCTAAGCTCCAGAAGCTTATACAACTTTTTAGTCCATCCATGTGGAGTCAACGATCCGCGCTGGTGGTTGGTGGCGCATTGCGGGTTAATTTCGGGGTTATTGGGGTCAAAACTTAAAAGGAGTTTCTGTCATGACTTTTCAACATAGGGTCAGATCCACAATGGTGTCAAAATTGAGGTTTTTAATACATACAAATATAAAGTATCTGAAAATGCGCAATATTTTAATCAGCTCATGTTTTTTCATGCTGTTGTGTTTAAAATGGCACATCTTGCAAAGTCTGGGACGCGTGTGACCTCTGAAGTCAGCCATGGATTTGGCCAAGTGGATGTGGCCGAGTGGATATGGCCGACTGGATGTGGCCGAGTGTATAGGGCCGAGCGGGTATGCCCCACTAACCAAGTTCATTGAATGGGGGACAGTGTCTAGAGCTGGAAAAGTTACAATTTGGGGGGGGGGTGTTTGGTTCCAACCTTTTGATTGCAATAGCAGTGTCGTAAATAATATAACAGTAAAGTTCATGACGCCTAAAATTCCCGTTCAATTGAGGTCTCTTAGAAACACTTTTTAGATTTAAGCCACCAAATGTGGTGGCTGCTGTGTTTGAATTTCCAATCTATTAAAGTTACTTGAAAATGTGTTCGTTTGAGTAAGATTACTTTGCTCTAAGTAAGGTAATTTTAAGAATTTCAGTTAGTTCTAACACCCCAGGCTTGAATCACTTAACGCCGCGCTTATTACCACGTTTTTACCACGTTTTTATTAACTCGCTTTCGCTCCTGTTTGTACACAATTTTTTAAATCTTCCAATGTAAAATTAAACCACTTCTGATGGCCCTAGAGATCTCAAAATTTAACCACAGATAGATCTTGGAAGACAATGCATTTTATCAAAATTTCAGATCGATGAAATGTACCGTTATTAAATTATTGAACTTTTTAGTTTATCTATATATAAATATATGTATTATACGTCTGCTCTTGTTTACATTACATTCACGTGCCAAGTTCACACCAAACCCCGACGACATCAACCATGTTTAACACCAAGGGGAGATCAATCATTTCCAGTCTGTAAATGTTTGTCGGGCAATGCGTATTATAATTGAACATAATCAATACTTCAAAACTCATCATAGCATGCAGTTACACTAAAAAGAATAAAATACATAGAAGTAAAAAAAAAGATTTTTAAAAACCACTTTTTTTATAAGCGGACTAAAAAGAAGAAAATAATTTAAAACTTATAAGTTCAAGTAATTTAATTTAATATGACTAAAACGTGGGGCGGGTGTTTGGTAAAAAAATTATAGATTTATAATTTAGAAGGCAAAAGAGATATCTATATATATAAGTGATTGAATGAATGAACTGCATATTTTAAACCTCATAAGCGCCCGCCCCACGTTTTTAGTCATATTAAATTAAAGTACTTGAACCTATAAGTTTTAAAATTATATTCTTCTTTTTTGTCCGCTTATAAAAACGTGGTTTCTAAAAATCTTTTTTTTTACTTCTATTTATTATTAACTTGCTTTCGTTCATGTCTGTCCGCATTGTTTTCGTTCTTGTCTGTCCGCAATTTTTCAAATTTTCCAACGTAAAATTAAACCATTTCTGATGGCCCTAGAGAGCTCAAACTTTTTACCACAGATAGATCTTGGCTGACAATGCACTGTATCAAAATTTCAGATCGATCAAATGTACTATTATTAAATTAATGCATTTTTTAGTTTATCTATATATAAGCATCTGTATCCATCTGCTGTTGTTACATTTCACGTGTCGAGTTCACCCGGTGACCTCATCGCTATGTTATTAAAAAGTTTGGCGGTCGCTGATGAGGTGTTTGGTAAAATAAATATAGGTAAAAAATATTTTAAAAAACCAGGTTGCTATAAGTGGACTAAAAAGAATAAAATAAATAAAGGTAAAAAAGGAATTTTAAAAACCCCGTTTTTATAAGTGGACTAAATAGAAGAAAATAATTTAAAACATTATAAATTCAAGTACTTTGATTTAATATGACTAAAAACGTGGGGCGGGTGTTTGGTATAAAAATTAAAGATTTATAATTTAGAAGGCAAAAGAGAGATATATACGTGAGAGAATGAGCGAACTGCATATGTTAAACCCCATAAGCACCAGTCCCACGTTTTTAGTCATGGTTATTAGAATGTTCTTGAACTTATAAGTTTTAAATTATTTTCTTCTTTTTAGTCCACTTATAAAAATGTGGTTTTTTTTAATTCTTTTTTTACCTTCATTTATTGTATCTTTATTTACCCGTATCCTATTGCACTCTATATTTTTACATCAAATATTTTTCAATTCCTGTGAAACAAAAGAAATTACGCAAAAAACGCGCTTGTTTTGTCCATCTATCTATCTTCTGTATATATATTTCTCTTCGTGGAACTATGCGAGACACCACGCAAGTATGTGCTACCGAGCATGACGAATGACCCTCGCTGGGGTCGACCAATGTATCGAGACTAACAATGGTCCTTGCGTTTCACTTACATTGTTCCTTCACAGAAAACGTGAGATTTTTAGTGTACTGGTTATCACGTCCGCCTCATTATGGGACGTTCCTGGGTTCAAGCCTAAGCGAAAACATTGTTTTTTTGTTTTTTTTTAATTTTTAAAAATGTCTGTTTGTGCCCGTTCTTTTACCCCTTTTATGGACTACTTGGATTTCACCGCAGCTAAGTGTTTTTTTCTATTATTTCGTTTTATTCGTTTCATTTGTGTACTATTTGTCCGTTGAAGAAGGCTCTTTGCCGAAACGTTCGCTGTTGTGTTACGTCCTGTCAGGCCTACTAATACCCTGTTTTTATTTTATGCATTTACCTTATGGACAACACTAGCTGACCCGCGGCGTAGGATTCGCCGCTAATGATTTAGTGACGGGTGAAGACTTCCTGAAAGACACGGTTGTCAAAATGGGGTATGTTTGGGCAAACGAATGTGCGTGAATGAATAGAAGGAACTCTGGAGAGACCTCTCAGCGTAGCATACGCCGTAGACTTGCTCATCATAGACAGTGCAAAGAACGGTTGGGGGGTGAGAATACAGACACAAAAAGCAACACTAAGTAAATACTTTTTTTTTAAACGTAAAAAACCAAGTTTTTGACTATAAATCCTTTATGTACGAGACATAACTAAAAGAATTAAACAATATAATTTGCAATGTCTGTCCGTGACGCTACTAATTTTAGAAAGCAGGGAAAACATAATTACTGCACCAATGCATCAAAAGGTGGGCAAATTAAAGATTGGATGTAAAAATTATTATATGACGTCATTGTTTTCGCTCATACACATGTATTTTCGAAATATTCTGTTCACAACATCGACTAGGAATCTTGGCTACATTATTTCTGACAACATGTCTATTAACAACTTCATCAATCACATCTGTCGCTCTGCCTACACTGCCATTCGTCAGATCAGCTCAATCCGTCATTACTTAACAGTTAGTGCCACAAAAACACTAGTCTGTGCTCTTGTACTGGCTCGTATGGATTACTGCAATTCTCTTCTGTCAGGTGTGCCAAAACAATGCATTGAAAGACTACAGAAAGTTCAAAATTCAGCTGCCAGACTGGTGCTCAATGCAAAAAAACATGACCATGTTACTCCACTTCTTCGCTCACTTCATTGGCTGCCTATACAAGCCCGTATTGATTACAAACTGGCCGTTCTCTGTCACAATTTCTTTTCGGACTCAAGCCCATCGTATCTTACTGAACTTTTGTCGGTCTACTCACCCACTCG
Source organism: Ampullaceana balthica (assembly GCA_944989445.1). Classification (NCBI taxonomy): domain Eukaryota; kingdom Metazoa; phylum Mollusca; class Gastropoda; family Lymnaeidae; genus Ampullaceana; species Ampullaceana balthica. Next base: position 830,961 of record CALYLW010000574.1, on the reverse strand, counting down.
CAAGCTAAGATCTTCTGCAGACACACGCGTTCTCTCTGTTCCTACGACACGCACCAAAACGTTTGGTGAAAGGTCGTTCTCTTTTTGTGCAGCCAAACAATGGAATTCTCTACCATTACACATACGTGGTATTCAAACAACCAAGTCCTTCAAGACTGCACTTAAGACACATCTTTTCAAAATTTATTTTTAAAATTGATGAAACAACATTTCTTGTAAATGATTAACGTAGCTTATGTATAATGTATTGTAATTGTGTGTGTTTGTTGTGATATGAATGTTAATTTAATACTTATAAGTATGTTATTTCTTTCATGTAAAGCGCTGTGAGCCCAGTTCCTTACTGGGATACAACGCTATATAAATAATCAATTTATTATTATTATTATTATTATTTTAATTTTGGAAAAGTGATCAATGTAAAAAGAGGATTTGATGATCGTTAATTATAAAATCAACATTCCGGGCGAACTGTTCAAGCAGGAGGTGACCCCGTAATAAACATCCTAACTAACATGTGCAAAAAGATCTGGCAGACAGGACAATGGCCAACCCCCTGGACGCAATCGCTGGTTATCACGCTCCCAAAAAAGGGTAATCTACAGATGTGTCAGAACTACCGTACAATCAGCCTGATTAGTCACCCAAGCAAAGTCATGCTTATGATCATATTGAACAGACTGAAACCACAAGCAGAGCAAATCATTTCAGAAGAGCAGGCGGGCTTCAGAGCAGGAAGAAACACAACGGAGCAAATCTTTAACCTGCCAGTTCTCTGTGAAAAACATCTCCAACACCAGAGTGACCTCAATCATGTCTTTATAGACTTTAAAAAAGCGTTCGACAGAGTGTGGCATGCGGCACTGTGGGCAACTATGCACAAATTCAACATAAATGCAAACCTCATTGAGGTGATCAAGAACCTTTACAACAGAGCAACCAGCGCAGTACTCTTCAACAGCAAGCTGGGAGATTGGTTCAAGACCACTGTTGGTGTCAGACAAGGATGTCTACTTTCCCTCATCGTCTTCAACATCTTCCTTGAAAGGATCATGATAGATGTGCTAGAAGACCATGTCGGAACAGTCAGCATCGGAGGGAGAAGTATAACCAACTTACGCTTCGCCGATGACATTGACGGCCTAGCTGGTAGCGAGGACGAACTAAAAGAATGGCATCCGGGCAGAATAGCGACTGTCAAAACAGCGACCGTCATAATGGCGACTTCAAAATAGCGACCGTCATAATAGCGACTTCAAAATAGCGACTGTATCAAAACAGCGACCGTCAAAACAGCGACCGTCATAATAGCGACTGCATCATAACAGCGACTGTATCAAAATAGCGACTTTTATCTTTTGTTTTTGATAATGTTTGAATTTGTTTTTGAAAAACTAACTGTGCCTAGCCTACAATGGAGTTTATAAAATCAAGAAAAGTAAGACGTGATAAGCATGTAGGTTTTTTGTACAGAAGGGACAATAGAACATTAAATGCAATCAACTGGAGGTGTGTATAAATAAATTTTGGTGTTGTAAAGAGTGTATACACATTTTTGGGACACATTTTTTTTAAATCTGTAAAAAAAATATATTTAAATAACTGCTATTACTTCAGTAAAAGATATTTTGCAGAAAGCTCGATAGAGATTAACAAACATAGATGCAGTCAATTAATTGAGGGGGATTGCGGTGGTAGGGGCAGAGGTGGCGTGTGGCTGCTTTTGTAAGCTAGAGACAGTTTGACTACAAAACTTTTTGATCCCCAGATGTTTTGACCCTTTTCGTTTTTACCTCGTAAAATTATTGTTTTTTTTTCTAATTAAAAAATAAATAAATAAAAATAATATAGTTAAATATTATTATCTATTAAAAATTAAAAACGGCATGAAATAGTTATTTTCAACGTTTAATTTAACACTAAAAAGTATACACACTGAAAACCAATCAACATTAAGGGCGAATTCATGATTGTGTTAAATGCACCACTCCTCTGAGGTAGCAAGTCCTTCCAAACCTATCCAACTCCACCACCACCCAAGGCAATGTGGTCAGATAGTCCTTTATAAAGGTACCTACATTCTCTCAGGCCCCAATCCCTTTATTTACCTTCTCCATAACACGGGGTCCGTGGTCGTCACTTAGTCTAGCCTTCGTAACATGTCATGATGTAACCCCCGGACAGTTCGACCACAGGACGTTTTGACAAGAGGCTGTCAATATTGTTAAAAAAAAGCTGCCCGGGTAACCATGATTCAAATTATATTTTTACTGAGCAGTTGTTTGTATTTGAATGAATGCGTGTATATATAGCATAAGTTAATTGTTTTAAATTTTATTTTAAACACAATTTTTAATTTCAATAAATACTTCATAAAAATGTTGTTATTTTTTGGAGTTTTTATTTGTTACTATGCATTTATGTAGTTTTTTTCACTAGGGGTCCTTGGGTAAGTTTAGACAATGAAAAGGGGTCTATGTGTCAAAAAAGATTGGAACCACTGTGTTAGGTGAACGGTTGGACAAGAATAGCTATGTGGTGAAGTCGCTGTTATGACAGTCGCTCTTTTGATACAGTCGCTATTTTGAAGTCGCTATTATGACGGTCGCTGTTTTGATACAGTCGCTATTTTGAAGTCGCTATTATGACGGTCGCTGTTTTGACAGTCGCTATTTTGAACCCGTGCAAAAAGAATTCCTCGCAAAGCTAGAGAAAACAGCAAAGGCGTACGGAATGGAAATCAATGCAGAAAAGACCAAGGTCATGGCAAATAGTAAATTCACAAGTGAGATTCGGATAAACGGGCAAAAACTCGAAGAAGTCCCCACCTTCAAATATCTAGGGGCCATAATATCCGACGAAGGCTCAAAGCCAGAAATTCTTGCCAGAGTAGCCCAAACAATGGCAGCATTGAATAAATTAAAGCACATCTGGCAAAGTAAGAAGCTCTCCCTGAGATCAAAGATCCGGCTAATGCGCTCTCTGGCGATGTCGGTCTTTTTGTATGGTTGTGAGGCTTGGACGCTCACTGCAGACCTCCAAAGAAGAATCAATGCGCTAGAGATGAGATGTTTCAGAAAGATATTGAACATCTCCTACACAGCGCACATCACAAACGAAGCGGTCCGCAACACAATAAGTACTGTCATTGGCCCCTACGAGGACCTACTCACATCAATTAAGAAGAGGAAATTACGATGGTACGGACACGTGACAAGAACTGGAGGTCTCGCAAAAACTATATTGCAAGGCACAGTCCAGGGAGGAAGGAAAAGAGGCAGACAAAAGAAGAGATGGGAGTACGATATCAAAGAGTGGACCGGCCTGTCATTCGTCGACTCTTAAAGGGAAGCACAGGACCGGGACAAATGGCGTTTGTTAGTGAGCAGTTCACGATGGTGCCCCAACGACCCAACAACGAGTTAAGGGATAGTTCAAGTTCAAGTTCAATTATAAAATAAAAAAACCACCCCTATTATAAAATACTTTGTGTACATTTAAGAAAATTTAATATTTCGTATTTATCAAACAAGGAGAAGTTAGTTTGGACTTTTGAAAAGGTCGGCGCCGTAGGCACCCTAAAAATAGTGCATTTTTTAAATAAAATAAATAGATTTCAGCTGAAAACTTCCGTCATTTTTGACGGGTGATACGCTAGTGTTCATTATAATACGCAGCGCAAGACCACTCAAAAATACAAAATTGTAGTTGTGTCATAAAACATTTTTAATATAATGCGCACCGAACAGTAATATGTTTATAAAAAGTGTTGTCGATAAAATAAGCACCTTATTGCGCGACAGGAAAGTTTGTTTAATATTATACGCACCGCGACATTCTATCTCAAAAATTTAACATGATATATAGAGATAAATAAAATAAAATAAAAATTCAATAATTTAAATATGGTACATGTGATCAATCTGAAATTTTGATTCATCGTTTTTATTATCGGCACAAAACTGCTTGCAAAATTTCAGCTCGCTAAGCTTACGAGGATGTGGGTCAAAAATTGATCCAAAGTTTTGGCGACAAGCAAGGGCACAAGCAGACAACACGAGTTAATATAAAGGATTTAAATTAAAAACCCGTAAAAAGCCAAGTTTTTGACTATAAATCCTTTATGTACGAGAAGTAACTAAAAGAATGTTCATTATATTACGTAGCGCGAGACCATAAAAAAATACAAAATTGCAGTTGTGTCGTAAAACATGTTTAACATAATGCGCACTGATCAGGAATATGTTTATAAAAAGTGTTGTCAATAAAATACGCACTTTATTGCGCGACAGAAAGGTTGTTCAATACAATACGCACCGCGACACTCTATCTCAAAAAATAACATGATACATAGGAATAAATAAAATAATCTAAAAATTCGATAATTTAATTACGGTACATGCGATCGATCTGAAATTTTGATACATAGTTTTTATCATCGCCACGAAACTGCCTGCTAAATTTCAGCTCGCTAGCTTACGAGAAATGTGGGTTAAAAATCGATCCAAAGTTTTGGCGAACGACAAGCAAGCAATCAAGGGTTCAAGAAGCAGACACCACGAGTTAATATAAAGGATTTAATTTTTAAAAAAACGTAAAAAAACAAGTTTTTCACTATAAATCCTTTATGTACGAGACGTAACTAAAAGAATGTTCATAATAATACGCAGCGCAAGACCATCCAAAAATACAAAAATTGTAGTTATGTCTCGTAAAACGTGTTTATAATGCGCACCAATCAGGAATATGTTTTTAAAAAGTGTTGTCAATAAAATACGCACCTTATTGCGCGACAGAAAGGTTATTCAATACAATACGCACCGCGACACTCCATCTCAAAAAAATAACATGATACATAGGAATAAATAAAATAATCTAAAAATTCGATAATTTAATTACAGTACATGCGATCGATCTGAAATTTTGATACATAGTTTTTATAATCGCCACGAAACTGCCTGCTAAATTTCAGCTCGCTAGCTTACGATAATGTGGGTGAAAATCGAACCGAAGTTTTGGCGAACGACAAGCAAGCAATGAAGGGTTCAAGCAGACACCTCGAGTTAATATAAAGGATTTAATTTTTAAAAAAAACGTAAAAAAACAAGTTTTTCACTATAAATCCTTTATGTACGAGACGTAACTAAAAGAATGTTCATAATAATACGCAGCGCAAGACCATCCAAAAATACAAAATTGTAGTTATGTCTCGTAAAACGTGTTTATAATGCGCAACAATCAGGAATATGTTTATAAAAAGTGTTGTCAATAAAATACGCACCTTATTGTGCGACAGAAAGGTTGTTCAATACAATACGCACCGCGACACTCTATCTCAAAAAATAACATGATACATAGGAATAAATAAAATAATCTAAAAATTCGATAATTTAATTACGGTACATGCGATCGATCTGAAATTTTGATACATAGTTTTTATTATCGCCACCAAACTGCCTGTTAAATTTCAGCTCGCTAGCTTACGAGGAAGTGGGATAAAAATCGATCCAAAGTTTTGGTGACCGACAAGCAATCAAGCAACCAGACACCACGAGTTAATATAAAGGATTTAAAAATAGTGAGTAAACGTGAAGACATGAACGCTGAGATTGTTGTTACCCGCCTCCCATTTAATACTACCATCCCTTAAACATAAACTGTGATTGGCCGACCCTAGCGAGGGTTTGTCATATTTAGGGTAGTTAAATGCGTGTTTTTTTGTGTTATTTTTAAAACCGATTATCGATTATGTAACTCCGATTTTAAACCGATTATTGATTAAATAGCTGATTTCATAGAAGTTAGGAGTGTACCGAAATTCGCCTGCAAATGTCTCGAAACCAACAATGAGTTTGCAGTCTCAACCAACGTTCACTCACGTTGTTTTGATTTCTTCGTGCTCTAGTTTGTGTCCATTCTTTCTCCACTGTCTTTGCACTCTCCATGAGCAAGTCTGCGGCGTATGCTACGCCGCGGGGCGTCTGGTTATTTATATTTACCAACCTTATAAACATTACTCACCAAAGGCGCTTTTGCTTTTCATAGAGTGTTCAAGCGTAAATGAATTAATCAGTTAGCAGGTTAAATGCATAAAAAAAAATATTTTAAAAATTACTTTTGATCTTTCAACGATTGTAATCAAACGCCCACGCACTCACTTGAGTCTTGGTGACAAAAACGTTTTGATCACGACACACCCTGTTAATCATGACTAGTTATTGCCCGACAAACACCTGACAAGGCTGTGGGAAATATTTCTCAATTTAATCCCAAATTTCATTTGGTATTCTCTTTGTTCTTAATCTTTAGCGTTATTACTTTAAATTATTTTTTTTTGGATGCCTCCTTATTGAATATTTTCTACTGCGTCAAACAAACTCAGCGTTGTTTTGATTTATCCCCCCCCCCACCCCAAAAAAAAACAAAAAAAAACTCCTGAATAGCGCTGTGGCCTTATCTAAGGCCGGGTAACTATGTCATATCGAGGAAGGGCTGGTCTCGCAGCAGATCTTTTATTATGACGTATCGGGGAGAGCTGCAGGCTTTCAAACACGGGGTGTGTAGCGGCAAGCTGTTAATACCCGAAAACATTCATTGGTGTGTTGATTTTAAAATCATTGCCGAAGCAATGGAATGAATCGATCTGTTGACAGTTTTTTTTCAAATATCGTAGTTCTTAATTTCGCTGTTCTTCATTCACAAAACTCACCATTCATGTTCAACACATAACACACTTAAGCCACACTACTGTCTATAGTGAAAATACAACCTTGCCCCAGTCCACCCCCACCCTTTTAAAATCATTTTCGACAAGAAAGCCTGAGGGTTAAACCAACCTAGTCTGTGCATATAAAAGAATCTATTGAACCGAGTAAAGTTTAAAATACAAAACAAGACATTAAATGTTCACACACGTGAATGGTGCGTCAAGCGTGTTTTCCCAAACACCTTACAAGTCCGCGTTGAGATTAAACACGTGAGGTTTTCACCCGCGGCTCTAGAGTCAGAGTCTGGTGTTAGCAAAGTTTTCAAACCAATGGGTCAATAGGTTCACAGTACAGATCAAAGAATCAGCTGATGTTTCATTTTGTAAACCGTCTCAACTCATGATCTGCCGCAGAATTTAAGTAATTGATTCTTTGAAAACCTCATAATTGAAGTAATGCAGTAAAACAATTGCCTTCGGTATCTTTTTGATGATATCGTTAATCAGGACCCTGTGTATTACAATTTTTTTCCAGTCACTTCTTACTCTAATTCTTTGAAGCCTTAACCTTTTCATCTTATTTGTAAATGTATTTATTTCATTGGTCTATTCCATGGGTCAGCAACATTTTGAGGCGAACGAGCCAAAAGTTCAAAGTTACAAAATTTCCCAGTTTTTTTAAAAAGAACCACTAACATGAGTTTTGAAAAATATGATATAATTAATCATATTTGCGCACGGAACTGGATAGCCGCAACTTGACATCGAAAGAGCCGCATGCGGCCCGAGAGCCGCAGGTTGCTGACCCCTGGTCTATCCAGTAATTTTTTCCAATAAATTTAAACCATACAACAATCGATTCCATTCCCTTCCTACTATAGTTATTTTTAAGCCTTTTTATCGTATTTGTAGATCCCTTTATTTCATTGGTATTTAATGTCTTCCAATTATTTAACGCCACGAAACCATTTAAGACAGTTTGTTTTTATACTTTTGGCTGTTGAAGCCTTTTTGGCCACAAGGTGATTTTTTTTCTTGTGCCATTTGGCTGCGTTACAACCTGTTGTTATTCGTCATAGTTCCTTCAACATCTTTGACTGGTTTGGAAAGAGTTCTGAGCGGGTTTGTGGGTGGGCGTTAGGATGTCATGTGACAATATTGACACCCAACATAAGTCACTTGACTGACATGGTGTCTTTGCTAAGCTTTCTATGCAAAGACATGACACATGTCACGTAGGGTGGGTGAAATGAGGGAGGACAGCAATGCATGTGACAATCTTACATGGCCGTTAAGAGGTTTTTTTTAAAAAACAAAAAACACAAAATTAGACAAAACAGACAGCATTACAACATCATGTTTGCGGAATTGTATTAACGGCTTTAATAATGCAATTGTTTATAAATTTAAAATAAAATAAAATTAAACCACCTCTTATCTAAAATTTCGTTCTAAAAACACTTATTTTTCTTTTGGCAAAATTGTTAGAGCTGTAACTTCCTTGAACAAGCGACATTGTTAATGCGCTCATTGTCATTTTTTAAACCTCATTCTTTGATCCTATTTCAAAAAACGTTTTTAATTTTAAAAAGAAAAAAAAGTTTCTTCCTGCCCAATTTAAAAGCACAATAGGTGGAGCGTAATTGTTATTAACCCAGCAAACATGCAAATTTCACACATTGTTGTCTCAGTATCAGTTTGCAATGTAACCGATTTTATCAATGAGTATAATATATATATAATATATATAATATATTATATATAATATATATATATACATATATTTACATTGAAGTGTGTGTCCCTTTGCATTCTTTTGCATACTTTTGTATTAGTTTTTTTTTCAGCCCGGATTGGTGTGTACATTTAAGCATTGTAAACGCGTTTTGTATCGGTTAAACCCGGTTTGTTTTGTATAGTATTATTTATGTTAGTTGATATCACTTTGAATAATAGGTGTTATGAGTTTGTATCTGCTGGTAAGACTAAGTTGTTGTAAAAGGTTGAATCTATATGCAATGAGCCATACCAATTATGAGATGCACAGAGATTGAGATTGTTGCATTTCGAAAAAGCCAAAAATATTTACACAGTGAATAAGCACAGCTTCTTAGAGTCTCGCTCGACATGAGTGAAAAATCGTGCTAAGTACAACTTGTAGTCAGCAAGGATTTAAAGTAAGGGCTCAAAAGCTGGAAGAGGAATAAGATTTTCAATATTAGTTATTAAAGATTTGCTTTTATTGAAAACGGGAAGCGATATGATAGGCAACTAGGAATTAAATACTTTTGAGGTTATCTATAGTTAATTTACCAGCTTCAAGCCTTGTAATTTTAATGTTTTGATTGTATCTATTCAACGATGTTTTAATTAAAATGTCTCACATCTTCTTTGATTTTTTTCCCCACAGCAACGCAAAGAAGACAACAGATGCCATGTCAAATAAGTGAACCATCAATACCTTGCTACAAATTTATGCCGAAAATTGTATTTTAAATGTCAACTCACAATTGATGTATATTATTTGGTAATAAACAGAACATAATTAATTGAAATTTCTTTTTTTTAAAATTAATTTCTTAAATTTATTTATTGTTTTTATGTGATGTTTTTCTTTTTCATGTTGCTTTAAAAAATATATTTTTAAATAAGAAAGTAAACAATGAACAAAATTATCAACTCATCAATTAAAAAAGAAATATAAAATTGAAAACCTATGCATTGCGAATATCATAATAAAACAATATAAAACGTTCTTTATTTTTTTACTATTTAAAAAAAAATGTTACTAAAATTTTTAAAAAACTATTCTTGAAACACTTATTTCTTAATTAGGAATTCTCGCTGTATATAATAAGTGGTATATAAATCACCTTCACGATAAAGATTTCTAATGAATCGTTCTCTTGTAGAAAGTTTTAATGGAATAAGATGCACTTTATGTAAGTATTGTAGGGTGTGAGTCTCGCTGTGTTATTGGGAGGAAGAGAGTCTGGGTAAATCTAAGTGGATGTGTAACTCAAGCACACTAAACTTCTACGTCAACAGATTTCAAAGTTGATGTGGAACAATATATTTCATTTTCTTAACATGTTTCTTTCTCTCGGGTTTTGAAAATTATTAGTTAGACCTCAACTTCTATAAATTTACAGTAGACACCAAATCCTATATCAATATTTATAAATAATCGGTTCATATTAGATGATTCATCAATAATCCGGAGCGTTGTAAAAACTAAGAAAATTAAAAAAATGTGGGGCTTCTAATGACTTCAATGATTTTTTTGAACGCTTTCCATTATTTTTTTTTAAAATTAAAACACACCACGAGTAACTATTTTGAGAGCTGCTACAAGTTTTTAAAAAAAATCCATTGACCCTGTTAGACACCTGCACCGGTGCTATGTTCCCGTGGAAGTTAAAAGCTTGTTGCTTTGGAAGTCATCTCAGCCGTAGTCACATGGCCTTGTCCTCCCACCCTCCCCCTTCCTACTGCACCAAACAGTTGCAAAGCATCGTGTCACCTGTATTCGCTCTGCATCTTCGGAACAAACCTTTAAAAGATTCTTTTGTCGCTCTGACAGCCAAGACCGCGCCCAAACATTATCACGGCAGTTCTCGTAAAGAACCAGACTTTGGTGGTCTTGTTCTGCTCAAGTGAAGTGAAGACGTCCGCACTCAAGCTTGAAATACAGTCAGGTTCTTCCAATACGGCCTTCCTGTGTTTTGTGCACACTATTTAAAGTCTGTTATATCGCCTCCCTCCGTCACCGACTTCGCAAAATAATCATAAAAAACTAACAGGAATAACTTCGGAAATAAGGACGTTAAAATATACAGGAGATGAACTCTCACTGATGTGGACATAACAGTTACATATTTTTTTATTTTCACTATTATAGGGATGACAATAACAGAAATTAAATAATCAAAATGTTAAATATTGCCGTGAATTATATATAAGGTTCTCACTCAACAGTGCGACTATTAATATAATAATTACATAAATCACACAATTAATTAACACACAAAAAAAAGAAACTGTATAAAAATTAAATTGACCAAACATAACACAGAATTAACTCAAAAACATGGCTATAACCTTTTCAAATATTAAATAAGATATGTGTATAACCTTTGATAGGGACTTAACACACCCCACTGATGTTTTACACTTTAAAAAAGGAAATAACCATAAACAGATAAGGCCAGAACTTAATACATACAATTACATATCTTAATTTTGTTATTATTGATAGATTTTTTTCTATTCAGGGAATATAATTTTCAAATACACACATTGTAATTTAAAAAAAAATTTAAAATAAAAAATAAGGATTATGGATTTTATGCGGAGACAATTTATGAACTGAAGCTGTTTTTGTTATTAAGAAAAACATTTTTACTACAGTCATCATATCACTTTCTGATATTTTACATTTCCAAGTGTTGATATCATATGTTCGTCTACACTCTATTTCTAGTTGTTCGTGTAAGGATCAACCTATAATTGATGGAGTAAGGCCACACATACGACTAAAGGCATCTACGAATCTTATATCTGAAGTTTTGTTTAGTCCAACAGTATAACACACATAACAATATAATGTACCAAAGAATATTCACTGCGTTTTCTCCCTTTCATTCTTATCACTATTATTAACATTTTAACACACCGGTTTACATTGTCATAAATCATGCCTATTAGTATTAGCTGCCTTTGAATTGAGTTATGCAACTGTTTGTTTTGTTTATTCGCTTTTAATTGATATTGAATACAAATCGAATTTCTTTCTCGAACGCAACCAATTTCACATACGTATTTTGATATGATTAAATGATTTCGAATGAGACAACGACTGATCTTAATTTTTCCTATCTGAAGGATATAACTAGTCACATTAATTATTTAGCGTGTCTCGCTTTAATAACTTTTTAAAAAAGTTATTGCTGTTGCTGGAGTCCTACATTGAACAGTGACGTTGTCAAACTTAAGATATCTAAACTATGTGAAGTATCTTCAGTTTCTTAATTTATGTAAATATATGTTTTTTAAAGGTCACGTATAAAAAAATTGGTTGTTAAACTGCGTTTGAATTATCTTTTTTTTCTCTAAGGTACTAGTAATCAATTTTAAAAAGGAGGGTGAGAATATAATGGGAGGTTATTTCCAACTAAAAATACAGGGGTGACTACGTTTCGTGCATTTAGTTGAGATCTGAAAGACAAAAGTACAAGCTTTGTAACATCGGAATATTTGATCATGATTTGCTCGTACTACGTAGATGGTGGCATCTGCGGCACGGCTCTTGGTATTTCCCGCTGTATATATCATGTCTGTGGACAATCTGTTGTTCATGAACAACCTAAATATACACAGTTTGTGATGCCCTTCAGGAATGATACTTTAAGCTTTTTAACATTTAAATAATAAAAATATTAGGGCTGCGGAAATTACCGATTAATTTCTCGATTAATCGTTAAAAAATGTTATCGATTAAAATTATTTTAATCGATAAAAATTGGATTAAAATTTGATATTTTTAACAATTTCTATTCATAAATAATTAATTATTAATAATTAATAATAATGTATATATTTTTTAATGTACAAACTTCTCCCGCGTAATAGTATAATTTATTTTACTACTTTATGTGGACCGGCAGACGTCAACTAAAAAAGGCTGACAGCATCAGCGCCGTTAAATTTAAACATATAACTAGAAAGTTGAGCAAAAAATTTGTTTTTAAGCTAACTGCGGATGGCAAAGTCGAAGATGGTGAAAAAGTTTACTGTGTTCACTGCCATGAACAATTCTCTTTTAAAGGATCAAATACATCGCTGACGTACCACCTTCAGCACAAACATCCGATCAAGTATCAACACATTGCTAACATTGTCATAAATTTTAGTTCAAATTATTCTTAATTTTCAATGTCCGTGAGCAATTTTCAGTTTAATTCCGTCATAAATTTCTATTTTTGACTTTAATCGAAATTATCGATTAATTAATCGATAATTTTTCAAAAGTTAACTATTAAATTTAAATTAATCGATAACAGCCCTAAAAAATATATTATTTTTAAAACATACAAAGAGTTTAACTATTGGCTGAGAGCCAATCAATGTGCACTAATTGCAAATACAAATTGATATAATAAATTTTACTATTAAATAATCAATCAACACTTGGTGACGTAAAAGTGAAAAGCGTCTAGGACGTGACAGGACGTCGAATATATATAAGGATGCCTCAATTATAGTTAATAATTGCTACACAAAACACTCCTTAAATCCTGTAAATATCTTGTAAATCGCACACATAACTTTGATTTTAAAGGCAAAATTACTCAATTTTCCAGGCTACTAAATTAATAAAATTATTTTATCACAAAAATTGTCAAAATTTGTGTGAATAGATTAAGTTTGACATGCGTCAACTGAAACTACACGATAAAGGAGTTTTAAAACGTTTAAAATATGTTTTCACATCACTCCTTTAAACCAGCGGTGAGCGCCGCATCAAAGTTTTGCGGACATAAGTCAGCAGAAATTTCAAGAATTAGTGTGTGGGACGTACAGAGTACAGTGTACGGTATGTGTAAGTTATAATTAGGATATGCAAAATTATTAATTCGTAGTGCTTTTCATCAATCACATTGTTTTTAAAATACGGTATGCAAGATGTTGAATCTTCAGAAGCTGTTGGGAATATAAAGAGAAAAGGTAAACATAAAAATAAAAATAAATTAAGGTCCTAGATCAATCGGGGTGCTTTTTATTGCTGCGTGGGTGTGAGTATCTTTTTTTAGAAATCTAATTAAAAAAAAATTAAAATAAATTAACTGTGAAACGTTGAAAGGGAAGTAATGTGGACCTTTATAGTTTAAACTTTATTTTGAGTTATCTATCCTTGTTTTTGAAGGACTTTTTTTAAAACACAAAAATGCGTGTTTACAGCATTGTAAAACTAACAGCACCACAGATTTTATAGGTTTTAAAATAATATTGAACGTTATTTTACAGTATATTTGTCGAGAATGCATATTCCTTATTGTCTATATAATAAGGAAGACAATTGAATATATTTTTAGCAGTGACTTAGCGAAGGTTGCGTTTTATGTTAAAAGTAAATAACAGCCTGAAAATAAAATTGACTGTATAAACCTCAGTAATTACAGAGCAATTAAGTAGAGAAAGATAGAGTTTAAGTCACTGTCGGACTACCCCTTTGGGGCCGTCCATAAAGTACGTCACGCTTATTTTGACCATTTTCAATCCCCCCTCCCCCCTGTCACAAACTGTCACAAATCTTGGACCCCACCCCCTGAAGTACGTCACACTTTTGAACAAAAATTTTTGTTTTTTATTAACAAAAATAATTAAAATTTAATATAAAACACCGTGACGTCACACATGGCTGGACCCCTCCTCCCCCCTGTCAAAAACTGTCACACGTTCTTACACCCCCTCCCCCCTTCTGGAGCGTGACGTACTTTATGGACGGCCCCTTTGCTTTTACTCGGCAGCTCTCAACCACCCCCCACCCGGTCTTCTTCCACATCTACATGCTGATGAGAGTCCATGATGATTGCTGTTCAACTTCTGCTTTGCGACCCCCTCCCCCACCGACTACCCTCGTAATGAATGTCCGTTGATCCAAATCAATTTTAGAATTTCTTCAATCCAATGCCTAATTTTTCGTTTACAAAGTTTGACATTTTGATGAATTTTATTCTTTAGCAGTTTTATTATTACGCTCTAAAAATGTCAATTTGTATTCTTTAGCGGTTTTTGATAACGCTCTGAAAATGTCAATTATTATTCTTTAGTGGTTTTTTATTACGTTCTGAAAATGTCAATTTTTATTCTTATAAGTAAAATTCATCAATAAATTTGTTACTCTTACCAACACCTATATAGTTTATCTTCTGAGTATTACGAAAATTGTTTTGTTGATTCCATTGACACTTTTTTAATATTTAATGCACTTAATGTTAACTCAAGTGAAAGAAGAGAATTGATTTTCTCACCTTAACTAAGTTTTCCGTGATACAAAAAGAAAGACATCTCGAAGGTTAAAGATCAACGGATTCATCATCTTTTTTCCTATCAATTTTCAGGAGATTAACGATGTTTTTGTAATACTAAGGTTCACTGATTGCAAGGGGTTCCATTCGTAGGTATCGTGAACTGGGGTTTTTAAGGAAGTGGGTGACACACAAATGTGTGCGCCGATTACGCCATTTTCACTAACTCGAAAACTCCGTAAGTCGATTTTTCCCCCGTCACTTTGAGTTCGACTTAGAGAGGTCCGACTGTATCTTAAATAATAAGCTACATAATGGTAAGAACAGCAGACGTTTTTCAACCTTAAAAATTCGTCGCTGCAGTTGCTGTTCTGATCGCGTAGTTCAAAATCAACTTTACTTCGGCTGCCGAAAGTACGCATCAAGCGATCTATCAGTGAAAATCTTTCACACAAAGTTGACAAGACTGAAATAAACTAAAATTGTTTTATTTGAAAATAATTTAGTGTTAAATGATATTACAAAAAAGTACCTATACTCAAGAAAATTATGTTTCTTAGAGTACATAACATTAACACATATAAGGATGTTTTCACGCATTTTAATAAATATTGTGGAGATCTTACGCGCAGTTAGTAGCATTCAAGGAGACAACTGGTCCTTTGAAGTTGCACGTGGCCACCGGAAGTTGACCAGAAGACGTTAAATGGTATTCTGGTGTTAACTGGCCCGGTCAGTAGATTCGGCGATGAAAGGAGTTGCCGCGTGAGGTGACCGGAGGTGTTAAATCTGCGCAGGGGTAGATAGGATGACCAGACGCGCAGGTGCTCTGGAGGGGGGGGATAGGTAAAGGGTGGGGGTCTCACCAGAGACGGTTATGTCAAACCGGCCCCACCCCCGCACAAGTCAATCTATGGGGGGTAGTACGAGATGATTGACAGATATGATGAACCTATTACAATTAGAGACTGACGGAAGACTGGACACAAATGGACTGACGGGAGTTGTTTGGAGGCGTGGCCTCAGGACTGAGAGTTGGTTATAGGACGGGACTAACTAGGAACGGGGCCAGATAGGAGAAGGGACTCTGGGAGACGGACCGATAGGGAAAGTGTAGACTTGTAGACAGTTGGACAGAGAGATTAGTGTCAATTGAGAAGTAGCAAGAATTGAAGAAGTGAAGCAATAAACAGATTTATTAAGTGTACCAGTCGTCTTAGAGTCTTTGTGTTGAGTTGAACCAAGAAGAGAGCAGAGATTTAGTCACACTAGTACCCAGGTTCCCCACAATATAAATAAAACAAAATAATAACTCAAAAACACTAAATACATTATTTTTCTCTTAAAAAAAACAACGAAGAAAATCCATCTATTAATTTTTTTGGAGAAAAATCTTTTATCCCCCCCCCCTCAACTGTGGTGGAGGAAGTAGTGAGGTGGGATTGGTCTCACCGGCTTACTCCATATGTCGGTATATCAAAGCCCAATACATTTTATTTCATTTAAAATTTAAAGCGTAACTTTTATGTCCAGGCCTTTTTTTTAACTGTGTGGCTATTTCGTTTCTTTTTGTTCCTAATTTGTTTTATGGTAGTTTGTTGGGACTGTTTTATTATTGCCTGTTAACTGATATTTTTTTTATTACTAAGTTTTCGCGTTAAGCGTATTTCATTGTCATTCGTAATTTTTTTCTAGGTGAAAAAAAGTTTTCGTCTCTTTTTTTGACATAAAATCGTAAGCAGTACAATTTTAGCTTTTGGTGCCATCCCCCTGATGGTGTCACCCGGGGCGCCCCCCCCCCGCCCCC
The DNA here is from genome assembly GCA_944989445.1 of Ampullaceana balthica. Taxonomy (NCBI): domain Eukaryota; kingdom Metazoa; phylum Mollusca; class Gastropoda; family Lymnaeidae; genus Ampullaceana; species Ampullaceana balthica. Next base: position 814,418 of record CALYLW010000574.1, on the reverse strand, counting down.
CAGCGACGCCACTGTTTACGAGACAAAACTAAAATTTTGGATTTCGGGATTTAGTGCGCTGATTATTATAATGAACATTCTTTTAGTCATGTCTCGTATATAAAGGATTTATAGTATGGCTGTTAACGATTATTTTAAATTTAATAGTTAACTTTTGAAAAATTAACGATTAGTTATTCGTTAATTTCGATTAAAGCCAAAATTAAAATGTATGATGTCATAAGTAACACTTATTAAACGTTCTTGTTGAAAATCTAAATAACACTGGAATGTCTCCTTTTTATGTCATCTTTAAACCAACTACGCAAAGACAAGTGACAAGTGTGTTGACATTATTTGGCTCAAGTGATGAGCGGGTTTAATTGACAATATAACCAGCCGAGCTGAACAATCATTCACATGGAACTGAGGTAACTGGTATGCACAAAATGGTCTTGGCAAGGAATTGCATGATCGGATATCGGTGTTCATTAAGTTTCCACCACTATAGATGGTTAATGGATTCAGGAGCTTTCATCTCCATTTTGTAACGCACTAATCACTAATTCATCAGAAGAGCTGTCGTCATTTTCTGTCTCTGAGTCATACTCCATTACTGCCATTAGCTTAATACGCTTTTTATTTGGTTTGAAGTAGGCGAAGTGTTAGCGCCATGCTAGGCAAACTTTACTAACATTTTGAACATTCCTGTCAGTCAATATTTTAAAACCAAAATGTTCGTGTAATCGTCAGGAAATGTATTATATATCGGCCGCTATTTTTTATTATTATTATTTTACTTTTTGACTTCCAAAAAATGGTTTAAATATAATTTAATGGTTAAAATTTGTTAACGATTAATCTAGAAATTAATCGTTAATTTCTGCAGCCCTAATTTATAGTCAAAAACTTTGTTTTTTTTACGTTTTTTTTTATTTCAGTTTATTTCACAAAGCGTATATTATTATTTTTGTGCAGAAGAGCGCCATGCATCTTCCTGTATGTCTTTGCTTCATATCATTTTCAATGTTGGTTGAACTTGTCAAGTTTTTTTTTAAAATTGAATTGCTTCTGTGTTTAAATTTCATGAGTATTCCAGTCTGCTCAAACGCCCTCTTCAATTGGAAAGTACTTCTACGTTTTCAAATATCTACTCTTTGATGTGAAAGAAAATAAAAATAATAAAACTAATTTCAACATCTAAAGGGGAGTTTGAAGACAGGAAGGATTCAATTTGTATGTAAGTATGTGTAGCCTAAGGCCGGCGTTCTACTCCATGACATAATGCGACCTTATAAAACATTCAATGGCGATGGATATCTTCAAAGGACACATTTTGCTCTATATTCAATACATTCAGCCTTTCATGGACAGGAAGATGGTTTGTTGTTCAAAGGAAACAATACTTAGGAAGACGTTAAAGTGCGGACCACGATTATCATTCTATAAAACTGCTTTAGGAAGTGGGCGGGGGCGAATCCAAAAATGTGTATTCGTGTAAGGAGGTAGGGCGATGAAGAGACGATAAACAAGGTTTTACCAATGAGCGTCTTAAAATTTCCGGTAAATTCGGAGTTGACGTTCCCACATTCATGGCCGCCATCTTTGTTGCTATGCAATTGTGACACGAAAATTGGAAAATTCAACTATTAAAATTCTAAAACTAAACCTAACCTTAACCCTAAATTCATAATTATATCTATACCTAACCCCAAACCTAAACTAACAAATAAAAATTATAAAACTAAATCTAAATAACGCAAGAAGAGAACGCAGAATTAATTGCTATATAACTCATTTGGGAACGTATAATCTGATTCACCCAAATTTCCAACTGAATTATAAACTGACACGCCCACCCAGTTGATTTAAATATGTGTATATAATCATTCCGTTTTTATTAGAATATTCTTTATGCAAAATATCTAGTTTCAATGTAGACATTCAGAAGCAGAATTTGCCCCCATCCCCCCCACCTCACCCCCACCCACCCCCACCAAAAAAAATAAATAAATAAATAAATAAAAATAATAATAATAATTACATGCACACACTGAAAATACAAAAACACATGTGTATAGATTGAGAAATAATAAGAATGAAAATAACAATTTTAACCGATAATAATTTATAGTATTTGTTATAATTAAAAAAAATATAAGGAATGTATTTTAATAAATATTTTTTAATTCAGAGATAAAGTTAATTGAAAAAAAATCATATGCCTTAATCCGTCAATATTTTGTTTCTATAATTTTAACCATTTCTTAATTTTTTTTTAAAATTTGAACAGCATGCATTTCTTAATAAAAGTACTCAAAGACTTCATCTACATACATATGACAGTACACGAGTATTAAGACACGGGCCTTGGAATGGTGCAAAGTAGGAATATATATTTTTAAAAATTCTTATTGTGAATAAATTTTATTTATAGAGTACTACAGATAGTAGTTTGATGATCATTTGTGTTACTTACTCGACGTTCTAATTTTGAAAAAAAAACACACACAAAAACAAAGCCTTAAATTACGGCTTTCTTTTTCATACTGTATATCTCAAAGTCGTATCAAAACTCTTCGATTACAATATACAATTCGATTTGTTTCAAGTAAAATACAAATCTCTAAGTCAAAAACGTCTTCCACGCCAGATAAATAGGAGATTTCTCCTTTGGAACTTAGTTCATCTAAGCCTTAAAGAAAAGATACCTCTTGCTTACAAACAAACCCATCTTTGAACCAACTGGCCATAAAGATACAAAATTCAGGATGAAACATCAGTAATAAAACAAACCCGTAAAAACAAAGTTTTTTTACTATAAATCCCTTATATACGAGACATAACTAACAGTATTGATTATTTTCAAACGCGACAAACATTTACAGATTGAATCTGTCTTAACTCAACTTTGCTTCATAACCCTGAGGGAGGGGGTGGAAGAGGGGAAAAGTCTGGTCACCGATCGCTGGACCGAGCTCAGCGTGACACGTAAAATGTAAACAAAAGCACCCCAGTACATCGCGTCAACGCGCCAACTGAGCTTTCACGTGAAAAAAAAACAATAACAAACCGTGAAATTGAATTACATACCTCGTATAGAGATAAAATAAAAATGCATTAATTTAATTACGGTACTTTCGATCGATCTGCAATTTTGATACGATGCATTGTTAGGTGACCCGGGTTCGTGTGCCAAATTTCAGATCCATGGCATCACGGGAAGTGGGTCATTTTTTACTTTTATTTTTCCGCCCGCCCAATACAGAGAGACAGCGATAACGACAGACAGAGACGGCGGTGAAGTTAATATAAGGGATTTAATAAAACAACCCCCTAAAAACAAAGTTTTTGACTAAAATCCCTTATATATGAGATATAACTAAAAGTATTGATTATGTTCCAACGCGACAGACATAATTTACAGACTGACACCGACTGATGTCCCCTGTCTTTAATAACGGGGGATGGGACGTGAGGGGGTGTCGGCACGACGGTCGACGTCAAAGAGTCAACTCAAACTCTCACGTGGAAAAAAAAACAATAACAAACCGTGAATTTGAATTACATAAGTTATTTTAGGATACACTAAAAATGCATTAATTTAATTACGGTACGTTCGATCAATCTGCAATTTTGATACGATGCATTGTTAAGTGAGATGGGTCCATGTGCCAAATTTTAGCTCGATCGCATCACGGTAAGCGGGTCATTTTTTACTTTTCTTTTTCCGCCCGACAAACGTACGAAGAGAGAGATGACGACAGACAAGATTTCGAAGTTAATATGAGGGATTTAAAAAGCCGGAAATGTGATCACTCTCACCATAGAATAAAACCTGAATCTCGTCTGAAGGAACGACCTCATTCTCCATTTCAAATAAGTACCCACACCCCACTTCCCCGCCTCTTTCCGTGCTTCCATTGCGACTAGCAATCATCAAGCTGTAGCCTCTTTGAAGCGGACGGACGACAAAACAAACAAATCCTAACTAAAATCACACAAGCATTGTCGACATGTAACTTACATCAATATGCACCCACATTTATCATCCCTACTAAAAAATGGTGTTTTTCTTTGTTCACCGTACTTGCGCGCTCATCCTCACTCATCTACGCACACTTAAAATAGCTACACTCATCTATTCACAACCAAAAAACAAGCTTGATCTATAAATTGTATCATTTCATGGATTTTAATAGCTAGTCAGGTTGTAGCAAATCTCCTTATATCCCCCAACCCCAACGACACAATTTTCTTCTCAAAAAGGTTAATAATAATAATAATAATAACCCCCTTTCCAGTCCATGACGGACTATGCGGCATGTGAAGTAGCGTTCACAAGTTTTTATTTAGCCACCAACACAAACGAGCAAGGGATTGTGTGGCTAGCACAATGCCCCGGGGGCCTTGCCAGCACCAAGAATAGAACCCGTGACCGGCCTCTGAGGTTAAATAACCGGCAATAAATAATTTTATACCTGTGTTGCACTTATTCATTTGAAAGACCAAGTAAGCGATTTTTTGTACACTCAGACTCCTCCATCGTAAATGGTACAATGATCTCAAGGGCGCATCTTTCCGTTCTTTGGCGATGCCTACGTCAAAATTGCTGGACAGAAACCGTCATGCAAATTTCTGAGCTATTTAATGTCTGTTTGATGAATTAAGAAGGTACACTTTTCATTGCCTGTTTTTTATTTTAATCAATATCATTCAGAATGACAAAAACAAAAGATCCCAACAAACAAAATTAGACCAACGGCGGACCACACATTTTATTTCAATATGAAGGAAATTTTACCCTCCCTTTTTTATCTTTGTTAATTCGATACAACGATATTTAAAATAATTTTCATATGATTATTATTCTCTAAGCTATTTCTAGAATTAAAATTATAATTTGATTTTTTTGGATAACGTGTGATTGGAAAGGAATTATTTTCTACCATTAAGATCTCGTTTGTTGGTGTTGGAAGTAACATTTCTGTAAGGTTTGTTGTAACAGCTACTTATATGGAGAGGCAGACGGCATTATTTATCACTGCACATAATTTCCGTCGTATGTATGTATGGATGCAATTTGTAGGTGGCGCTGCGAAATTTGTAATGCTGTTAGGTGGCGCTGCGATGAACATAATAAAATTACTGCACCAAAAATAACACTCTTCGAACGTTCCGCATAAAATTGTTCAATATGATAATAAATGAATCAAATAAAAATAAATAAAAGTTCTGTATTACATTATTTATTATTCTGATATGTATTTTTTTCAAAATTAATAGATTTCAGCTGAAATGTAGTAATTTTGAAAACTCCCGTCATTTTTGACGGGTTACGCTAGTTTATTCATATTTTTGATGTTTTGATGTTTTAAATAATGCTCCCCTTTTTAATTTTTCTCAAAAATACGTATTCTATCTTTTATGGGTTTAAAAAAATAAATTTACGTAACATTTCTTAGCATCTGACATTCGGGCGTGGAATTGTTTCCCCGAACAAGCCAGGAAAATCACCAATAAAGACGCTAATAAAATTGCAAGACTAAGCATACACCAAGCGTAGGATGCAATAACTATCTGTAATAAAGAAGCGTAATGTAATGTATAAGATGTGTAAATTTAATTCTATAACTACTGCATTGCAACTGCCACTTTCAGATCAAATACTTACATTGTTTCTTTAATGAATTTCTAGAATTAAAATAAAATAAAAGACATTTATGTCAAAATATATAAATTTTTTAGAAAAGAAAAACAATATAATTTTGGCACTTTAAATTATAAATATGTAAATGATTTAATTCAAATCTTTCAGAGACCGGGTAAATTATTTTTTCCCATTGATGTAATTGAATATTTTATCATATTTATTGAAAGTTGGAATGAAAATCCCTTACATTTGGTTTCAGGATTACCTTTTTTAAAAATTCAAACATATTTCTATTTAGTACTGTCTTAAATAGGCAGTAATATTTATGTATCTTACATTCGAATGATTGAATACAAATGAAAGGTTTCTTACTGTTTTGATTAGAATTAAATTAAAGTAAATATCATTTTCTTAAAATATGAATTCCATTTACTTTAAAAAGCACGTAGTTTATCTAACTCTGTTAATGGACAATTGTTTGTGTGCCCGCGTGTGTGTGTTAAATGTTTAACATTGAACACACAATAAAAATGTCTGTCTGCTGTACACTTGCTATACATTTCTTTTTGCTTATGCTAACGTATTACTAAAATGATCGATTTTTCATTGGAAAAAATCAATGCCCAAATAAATTCGCAGAAAATTTTAGTTTTAACTATCAGTTATTTAATTGTCTTTTTAATTTACTTTTGGTCTTGTTAACTTTGATATAGTTCGTCAATAAAAAGTATTTAATAAAAAAACGCGTTTGCGCTTTTTAAAATCAATCTCCTTGTATTTAAAAATTCAATAACTTTATCTTTCAATCTATTAATAATTGTCTATCCACCCAACCCCCCCCCCACCCCCGCACTCAACTCCTAACTTCACCACTACCATGGCCATTTCTTCCGTTAATCCAAGCCTGAACGGTGACACGTACGCACCTGGCGTGAACCGTGGCCAGACACTTAATTTAACTTATAACCCATGTGAGCAGCGTCTCACTCGAGACTGAGGCTTGAGTTGGAACGCTGGTCGCTTCAATAAACCTCCAATCAGTGATGTCTTTTTGGTGACGGGTGATTGGTTGTACATTGTTCAGCTCATTAAGGAATTTGTATAAAAATCAATAGCTTGTATTTCGTCTCAAAACGTGTGTTAAGTTTTTACCCTCAAATGCAAATTAAGGCTAAGCACTGATTGAGATTATTAATAACTTTTTTTCTAGAAAATTATATTGAAAATTAAGTGAATATAATTATAAAACATCTTAACCACTGAAAACAAGATTTTAACGCTGGACAGAGTTTTGAAATAAGCACTGGATGCATTGTCTTTAAAAACCTGATGTAAGAGAAATCCATAGCTAAGTGATGGACAAAAGAAAGCCTTTGTGTTTCAGACGAAGAAATGACATGCTTTATAGTTTTCTTGCTCTACTCACTGTAAGTTTTTGATAATGATCATTAAAAATATCTTACATTTTAAAAACTGTTGATAATATTTTTTTTAAGGAAAAACAATAGATAGGAATTTTACAATTCAACATTTTGTCTTTTTTCACTCTTTATGTTTTAGTTGTGACCTTAATTGAAATTTTAAAAAACTTTTGTTAACAGCATATTTCTCCATTGAAACATAAAAAATGATTTAACTGGCATACCACGTATTTGATTTTCAGGTCTCCACGATCCCATTTTAATGACGCTAATTGATTATAATCCTGATACTACTTTTATTCACAAAATTAGAATTTTAAATTACCATCGAATGCAATGGGTTGTAAAGTCGTTAAAAATGTTTCATTTAAGATTTGAAATTTTTTAAACAGTGTTTATTGTGTGAACTGGTTATGAAACGTTCCGTACCCTCTCGTTACGCACCGGTATGCGCTCTCGTCACCTGCTTTCCAAATTGTGCTCTTCATACTAAATTCACAAAACACACACACACACATACAAACAAACACACTCAAAACCTCTACATAGAAGAGTAATGCATTTTCAGCCTTAAGCATGCCTTAGCAAGTCATAATACAATAATTTCTCCGACCCATACTCGAAGAAAAAATTAAGGTTTGACACAAGATGTCCACAACGCGCATGCCTCAATATCATAAAACTAGGGGATCACTTAATGACTAAAACCTTAAAACTCTCACACTTCCTTCACAAATCGCAAAAACGTATGTATAGTTCTTCAAGAGCTTCGTGGCGAAAACTTTTCAATTACCTACTGAAATCAGTGTAATCATGGCAGTGAGGACCGTGTTGGTGACAGCCTTCTAAACTGAAACTTCAAAATAAATTAAGCTATGAAAAATATTAGCCTATGTATAGGCAGAATTAAAATGATATTTATTGGGAAGCATGTTAAGCTACTCAAAACCCATAATATTATTGAAATATTTCAACATGTAAAAGTAAATTGTTCGAAAGCCTGATAAAAAAATTTCATTATTAAAAAAATATTTAAAAAAAGATTTGACGACTGCCGAATTTTTATAATATTTAGGGGTGTACTGGATTTCGAACCCGTCGAATCTTGAATCCGGAATCCGGAAATTTTTTCAAAGAAAATGGCTCCGCCAGAATTTCACTTTATAATTCAGCCAAAATACGGCTGCCAGTAGAGCCATAAAAATATATTTTAATGACTCCGGGTCCGGCAGATCCAGAATCCGGCAACTTTTAGAAATCCTTCTCAGGCTGCGGCTTAATTTCACTTCATAAATCCGACCAAATCCGGCTCCGGCTGGATTCCTCTTCGTAAATCCGACAAAATCCGGCTCCGGGAGGATTTCAAACTTTTAACTCCGATGCAGCCCTAATAATAATATATTCTTCTTAGTTATAGAATTTCTTTGCTAAAACTTATTAAGTATTCAGCATGTTTTACGAGACATAACTACAATTTTGTATTTTTGGATTGTCCTGCGCTGCTTATTAGAATGAACATTCTTTAAGTTATGTGTCGTACATAAAGGATGTATAGTCAAAAACTTGGTTTTTTACGTTTTTTTAAATTATTCAATCCTTTACATTAACTCGTGGTTTCTGCTTAAGGCCTTGCCGAAAAACTTTGGATCGATTTTTAACCCACTTCCTCAAAAGCTAGGGAGCTGAAATTTTGCAGGCAGACTCGTGCTGATGATAAAAATGATAGATCAATGTATCAAAATTTCAGATCGATAGCATGTACTGTAATTAAATTAATGAATTTTTAGATTATCTTTATTCATCTCAATGAATTTTTAGATTATCTCTATTTATCTCAATGTAACATGTTAGCTTTGTTTGCTATAGTGTCGTGGTGCGTATTATATTGAACACACTTTCCTGTTGCGCGATTCGGTGCGTATTCTATTGACAATACTTTTAAAAAATATATTCCCGATCGGTGCGGATTATATTAAACATGTTTTACGATACATAAATAAAATGTTGGATTTTTAGATTTTCGTGCGCTGCGTATTATAATGAACATTATTTTAGTTATGTCTCGTATATAAAGAATGATAGTCAAAAACTGGGTTTTTTGCTTTAAAAAAAAATTTATATTCACAACCTTGATCGATTACGGCCTATTTTGTAGTAAAACATGGTATACCAACAGTTTCTGCCTACAGTCGAGTCACAGTATTTGAGCAGGTTCAACAACGAGCTCCAGGACAGATGCACTTTTGATTGGGAATGTCCTCAAGATAGCTGCTGCATGGCCGACATTCGCACCGTTAACCAAGTCTTGAGGCACTGTGTCAGAAACGTGGGTCCGTCGTGTAAGTATAATTCACCCGACCATATCTTTATTTTATTAGTGTATTAATTGCGATATTTATCAATAGAACACTTTATTAACATCGATTCAATCGATTTAAGATTAAATTTGATCCAACGAACGTATTTCAGTTGATATTATACTAGGTCCTTTTTCCCTTGCAGCTGTGTGCGGCCGTCCACGTCACTGTACCTCGAGTCGCAACGAGGGGTGTGGACCGTACCAGGGGTTTCAGTGTCAGAACTATAACCCCAACCCTCCCCTCCCGTACTACGGGGAGTGTAGAGGTAGACATAATTATTTCATTTTATCATTAACATATTTTTTATTAGAAATGAAATGTTTGTTTTGATTTGAAATAGCGCGTGGGCATTGATTGGATTATGACCGATACCAAAATTCCTGAGCTAAGCAAACAATGGTGTCATGCGATTTGACTAATATTGAGTACAATGCGTATTCATTAATATTGCTTAAGTGTGCGTATTGCGAAAAAATTATGTTTGGCATTTAATGGTGGAAATACTATGACTAGGGCTTGTCTTGAAAATAAGTTTATTCAGTGAATAAAGTTGATTTATTTCAATATTATGACAAGTGAAATGAAGTTTGAGATATTATGGTGAGCACCCCTATGCGTTTTACTAAGAAACATTGAGTTTAATGTGCGCCATGCGCGTCTGTAACCACTGGAATAAAGCAATTTAGCAATCTGAAATTTCGTGCTATCTATTTAGTTATGATGCTGAAATAGCACATAACATATAGGAAATTTAGTAATGTAACTCTAACCATTCAAATTTTGGGGGGGGGTAAAACTTGTTTTCAAACTGGCAATTTCATTTCTGATAAAGGGTTACTTATTAAAAAATTATTTCTCAAAAAATTAATATGTTCCCTACTGGTAGTTTACTTACTACCATATATTTGATTATCATGAATGTTTTCTGAACGTTCGTATTAGTTTTTTAAAGTGTTTTCTTAACTTATTTTAACAGTTGTTTTTTTTATATTACTTTACATAACTATTTCATAACAATATTTAATTTTCTTTCCTCTCTCATTTTTATTATTTGTATTGATACACATTTTTATAAAGTCCGTTATTAAAGTTAATGTCAACCTGTTTGATTACTCTACACGTCAGTGCCACCGAACCCTTGCTTGTCTTCTCCATGCCTAAACCGAGGTATCTGCATCGCTCTGGACAGCTTCCGCTTCTTCTGCCAGTGTCCCAGTCCTACCTTCGGGCCCCAGTGCCAGTTTCTTCCACAACCCGCCTATTTCCCTCCCTACAGGCTACAGCCTCCCATTTATCCGACGTATCCCCTGTATCCGGCGCCCCCACTTTATCCACAATTTCAACGCCCTGACATCCCCATAGCCCAGCCCTTGGACGAGGAGACCGGATCTGGTGATTGTAGTCAATGTAAGTCGGTGTGCTCAATTTTTATTTTTTTTTCCATCATTATTCTCTTTTTGTATTATTTATTAATTAATTTTTTTTACATCTTGTTAACACTTCTTAAATTTTTGCATACGTGTGTTACTTTTAACTTTATAACTTTAATTTTAATGTTTGTATGCAATAAAAAAATCTTATTTATTTATTTTTATCATAAGGAAAGTCTTTAAAATAGTTAATTTTTTAAAAATCTTTAACAAATTGTGTGTCAAATCTTAACGTCCAACCATAAACTTAAAGCAACCAACAGTAAAACTATATCGCTGATAAAAATTTTAAAAATTGCGAACAGTGTTTCGACTCCTCTGTTATATTCACGACCACTCGGTTAACATGCATTGTCATATAAAACCTGTTGTTTTTAAAAAAAAGTATTTCCTACGTTTAAAATTGTTAATTTATAACGCAATATTTTGTCTTTCTGTTAAGGTAAGAACAATGCTGTATGTAATTTGGACGGTACTCCAATATGTCAGTGCAAAAGCGGATTCGCAGGTGAATTCTGTGACATTTCTGGTAAGAAATGTTTCAAGCGAATACAGTTTTATAGAAATTTGGTTCTTTATATATCTTTTTATTATGAATAAGTAAAATGAAAGTTGCTGAATTGCCGGATTCTTCTTTATGATAATAAAACATTAAGGTCTTTGGCATCGCACATACCTTTTAGTTATGGATCAGGGCGGATTAAGACTGCACGGGGCCCCTGGCTGCAATTCAATCTGGGGCCCTATCCAGTCAGCGTCCCTTTAATTTAAATATTAGCTAGCAGCTAATATAAGACTGTAACTTGTAACTAAATCGTCTATTGGTTCCTTGCTCATACTGTGTCTATAGTACGGGATCGGCCTTCCCAGCCAAAAAGGTTATGCATGAAAAAAAAACAGGAAGAAATAACTGTTTGCCGGTATCCTAAAATTGAGTGTAAAAAGACAATTTAAGAAAAAGAGATATATGAAGAAAAAAAATATATAAACCCCCACTGAGAACCGAACCCGACATCGCTCGCTCCGAAAACCTTCACACTTCCACATGGCCAGGAGAGCAGGTCGATAGTTATAAATTTAAACATTATAAATAATATTCTTTAATATTTTCTCTAATTGACCTCATCAAATCAGGTTTTTAGATTACTAGGACTATCAGGTCCAAAAAGCGATCAAATTAATAGATTCGATTTTATTAATTTATTTAATTTCTGATATTTCCAGGGGATTAATGCAAACATTTGTCTACTTTTATTATAAGCATATACTAAATCTGCGGGCCCCTAAATCATCAGGGGGCCCCTGGCTTTAGCCCATTCAGCCCCCCTCCCCTTAATCCGCCATAGTTATGGATGGTATATAGCTTATCAATTAACTTATATAATTTTATGTTGACTCACTAATATGTTGGTTGATTACACGTAATTATTTACTTTCAAAATTACTTGTTCATTATTGTTTCGGTTTATTGTGGATTTTTCTTTCTCCGTTCATTTGAACCAGGAAATTTAGAGAAAATTTGTTTTACTTGTTTAACGTGAATTGTTTGGTATGAATAATATTTTTATTTGCCCTAGAAAAGTCTGTAAAACTATTCGCTTGACTCCATCATTTCTACTTTAAAAAAAATTTTTAAAATTTATTTATATAAATTAAAATTATATATGCTAAATACATTTACCAAAGCCCCTAAATAAGGCGTGTCCAAATCCGTCCTGCGGCCTCATGTTAAATAGTTAATTGATTCGTAGATTTTTTTCTGTTGTTGTTGAGCCTTCTCGTCCACGAGGGGCATCCACCGATCATCGTCGGTGTCTGCGATTCCTCCAAGGGCATAGGCCACCTACGAGAGACCTCCAGGCATCTCTATCCTGGGCCAGCTTCTCCGGGATCTTCCATTCATGGCCAATTCTCTTGATGTCTGCTTCCGATTCTCGGCGCCAAGTATTTCTCGGACGGCCTCTTTCCCGCTTACCCTGTGGGTTCCATTTCAGGGCTTGCTTTGTTGTGTTAGCAGCAGGTTTTCTTAGTGTATGACCAATCAACCTCCACCGCTTCTGAAGAATCTCTTCCTCAATGGGTTTCTGTTTTGTCCGCTGCCACAATTCCTGGTTGCTGATTTTGTCTGGCCAGTGAATTCTGAGAATCCTTCATAGACAATTGTTGATGAAGGACTAGATTCTGGTCAGGTTTATGGCCGTTGTTCTCCATGTCTCGGCTCCATATAGCAGCACAGGTTTCACCATAGCGTTAAAAATCCGTACTTTTAACTTGCTGCCTAAGTTGTTGGAGACCCAAACATTTTTGAGTTGCCGGAAGGCTGCTCTTGCTTTTCCGATCCTTATTTTGACGTCAGCATCTGTACCACCTTGTTTATCTACCACGCTGCCAAGGTAAATAAAAATGTCCACCTCCTCAATGGCTTCTCCTTCAAGCATAATGGGTGATGTACTTGTGGCATTGACCTTTAGGATTTTACTCTTCCATTTGTGTATGTTGAGACCCATGCTAGCAGAAGTGGCTGCGACAATGTTTGTTTTCTCCTCTATCTGTTGTTGGGTATGTGATAGAAGGGAAAGATCATCAGCAAAGTCAAGATCATCCAGTTGATCCCACAAGATCCATTGGATGCCATTCCTTTTCTGCTGTATAGATGTTTTCATCACCCATTCAATGGCTAACAGGAACCGGAATGGTGACAGCAAGCAACCTTGTCTCACACCAGTATTCACCTGGAAAGCATCTGTCACCTGCTGGCCATGGACAACTCGACAGTTTATCCATTCGTACATGTTTCTGATTATATCCGTAAACTTCTGTGGCACCCCGTAATGCCTTAGCAATCTCCACAGGGACTGACTGTCAACACTGTCGAAGGCTATTTCATAGTCAACAAAGTTGACATAGAGCGGCGAGCTACATTCTAGTGACTGCTGTAGACTGATGCGCAGTGTCGCTATCTGGTCAGTGCAGGATCTGTTGGTGCGAAAGCCAGCTTGTTGGTCCCGCAACAGAGGGTCTACAGCGTTTTTCATCCTGTTAAATAGTAAACGGTTGAAAACATTTCCTGCGATGGACAGCAGAGTGATCCCTCTGTAGTTCGAGCAGGAGCTTTAATCCCCCTTCTTTGAGATCTGGATAAGGTATCCCTCTTTCCAATCGTAAGGAACCTGCTCCTCTTCCCATATCTTCATAAACAGAGGGTGTAGCATTTCCACACTGGTTTCCAAGTCCGCCTTCAGTGCCTCTGCTGGAATGCCATTAGGTCCTGCAGCCTTTCCATTTCTAAATTGTTTAATGGCCCTGCTACAACCTCATTATAATTATAAGAAAGGATGAACTACTGTGCTGTTTTTAGTACAAAATACGATGTTGGAAAAGATAGATGGCACTTTTATTGTTTACAAAGATGTGTATTGATTTGAAAAGTGCACTAAGGGTATTTAGTATTTTCTAAAACAGCTTTTTTATTCATTTTATTCCTTATCATTTTTAAATTAAAAAACAAAAATTAAGAGTTAGAGCTTTTTTTTTGTTGCGGATAAGGTCTTTAAGTCAAATGTTGAAAACAAATAATAATAATTGTCGTGTAAGGGTAAATGAAATGTAAGTGCTGTAATTTTAGAAATACGAAATACATGTACAAACTTTATAACAATGTTTTCTATCAGCGGAAATATAAAAATTATACCAATATTTTACCTAAAATGCTAGATTGTTTGTTTTTATTTTATTTTTCAAGGATTTTAAAAATCTTAAAATATCATTAACAAAAAAAACAAAAACAAAAGTAAGATTTCATTTAGAATTTATTTTTGTTTTAATTTTTCATCATCTTTAGTCAAACATATAAAATATTGTAACACTAAGACATCCCATCACAAGTACTTAAAGATAAATATTTCTCAACCTTTCTTTTCAGCCACAGCGTGAAGTCAACTTACTCTTCATTTAACTAACTCAATGTCTGCATCAGCACACAAGTCTTGGCTCTCCTGCTTCGCTGTACACTTTCAAATTTACAGTTGGTGAAAGGAATCTAATTCTTTAAAACTCTGATTTGAAATATGGAAAGTCCGTTTTTGTGATATATTTATATTTTAAAGAAGAGATATGACACCCTTCCTTATTAAATTGTGTTCTTTTCAAAATGCGTTTTCTCCAATTCTCTCAACTAATAAATATTTTTATCTCCTCGACGCATGAGACTTACGTACTTTGACGGGAACAAAATAAATATTTGAGCACGTTTAGGGCTGGCATGAATAAATTTACCACGCTGTTGTAATAAGTAATTACAATTTATTTTTAAAATGTATCTTTTCAACATTTCATTTTCTTTAAAATATCAAAACAATCTATAAAGACTTCAATTGTTAGCCATTTAAATAAAATTGTGTGAATCTTAGATTCCAATGTCTGCTATTGCAAGACCAGAGATCAGTGAAAATATAATCACATACTTTCGGGATTTATAAGTACTGTTTCCATCCATCCTTTAATCCTTTCATCCATCCCAGGGGTGAAATAAGACTGCACGGGGCCCTACAATTCAAACTTCGGCCTTATCCAGCCAGCGTCCCTTTAAATAAAATGACTGCTAATTTTTCAAATAAATTTTTTGGTTTAAAAATAATATATCTTGATATTACTATCTATTAAAAATTAAAAACATTATGAAATAGTTATTTAATCCCTTATATTAACTTCACCGCCATCTCTCTCTGTCTGTCGTTCGTCGTCGGGGCGGGCGGAAAAAACAAAAGTAAAAATTACCCACTTACCGTGATGCCATCGAGCTGAACTTTAGCACATAGACTCGGGTCACCTAACAATGCATCATATCAAAATTTGAGATCGATCGAACATACCGTAATTAAATTAATGCATGTTTAGTTTATCTCAATACAACGTATGTAATTCAATTTCACAGTTTGTTTTATTGTTTTCTTTCACGTGACAGTTCAGTTCAAGCGTTCACGACCATCCGCCGATGTACCGGCGTGCTTTTGTTTACATTTTACGTGTCACGCTGAGCTCGGTTCAGCGATCGGTGACCAGACCTTTCCCCTCTCTCACCCCAATCCCCCCCCCCGGGGTTATACAGCAAAGGGGAGTTAACACAGATTCAGTCTGTAAATGTTTGTCACGTTTGAACATGATCAATACGTTTAATTATGTCTCATAAATAAGAGATTTATAGTCAAAAACTTTGATTTTAGGGGGTTGTTTCTTAAATCCCTTATATTAACTTTGAAATCTTGTCGTCATATCTCTCTGTCTGTCGTTCGTAGGCGCGCGGAAAAACAAAAGTAAATAAAACAAACCCATAAAAACAAGGTTTTTGACTATAAATCCCTTATATATGAGACATAACTAACAGTATTGTGTTCAAAAGCGACAAACATTTACAGACTGAATCTGTCTAAATTTCCATTTGCTTTATAACCCGTGGGAGAGGGGAAAGGTCTGGTCACCGATCGCTGGACCGAGCTCAGCGTGACACGTAAAATGTAAACAAAAGCACGCCGGTACATCGACCATTTGGCGTCAACGTGCGAAGTTAGCTGTCACGTGAAGAAAACAACAATAACAAACCGTGAAATTGAATTACATACGTCGTATATAGATAAACTAAGAATGCATTTATTTAATTACCGTTCGTTCGATCGATCTGAAATTTTGATAATATGCATTGTTACGTGTCACGGGTCCATGTGCTAAATTTCAGCTCGATGGCTTCACGGGAAGTGGGTCATTTTTTTACTTCTGTTTTTTCTGCCCGCCCAAGATAGAGAGACAGAGAGACAGAGAGAGACGGCGGTGAAGTTAATATAAATATAAGGGATTTAAATAAAACAAACCCGTAAAAACAAACTTTGTTTTTGACTTTAAATCCCTTATATATGAGACATAACTAAAAGTATTGATTATGTTCAAACGCGACAAATATTTACAGACTCAATCCGTCTTAACTCCCCTTTGCTTTTAACCCGGGGGGGGGAGGGTAAAGGTCTTGTCACCGATCGCTGGACCGAGCTCAGCGTGACACGTGAAATGTAAACAAAATCACGCCGGTACACCTGGTTAAAACACGAGATGTGTTCACCGATGGCACATAGTGAAGTCAAGTGACCCGTAAAATGTAAACGACGCTACATATAGTTTCTATAGATAAACTAAAAATGCATTAATTTAATAACTATACGCTCGATCGATCTGAAATTTTGATACGATGCATTGTTAGGCGACACAGGTCCGTGTGCCAAATTTCAGCTCGATGGCGTCACGGGAAGTGGGTAATTTTTTCTTTTTGTTTTTCCGCCCGCCTACCCGTCGACGAATGACAGAGACGGTGGTGACGTTAATATAAGGGATTAAAAAATCACACACTTCCCGTGATGCTATCGAGCTGAAATTTTGCACATAGACTTTAGTCACCTAACAATGCAACATTTCAAAATTTCAGATCGATCGAATGTACCGTAATTAAATTAATGCATTTTTAGTTTATCTCTATATAACTCAAGGTAGCGTCTGTTGTTTGCAATAACGTGTCCCTTGCTTGAGTTCACGCTAGCCATCGAATACTACACCGCCTCCCTCCCTCGGTTTTACAGCAAGGGGAGATCAGTCGGTTTCAGTCTGTCGCGTTTGAACATAATCAATACGACATACTTTTAATTATGTCTCAAATATAAGGGATTTATAGTACAAAAACTTCGTTTTTACGGGGTTTTTTTAAAATTATTGTCCGATTACATCGGATCGGGGTGGGGTAGGATTTGGATAGGTTTGTAAGGACTTTCTCCCTCAGAGGAATGGCGCATTTAGCACAATCATGAATGTGCGCTGAATGTTGACTGATTGTCATTGTATATACTTTTTTCAAACATCGTAAATCACACGTTAAAAAGTAAACTATTTCATATAGTTTTTAAATTTTGATATTAAACATCTTGTTTTAATATATAATAATATTAAACAAAATTATATCTATACCAAAAATAAATTATAAAAATAATACTTTAAAAAACAATTAAGAAAATATTTTATAGTTTTAGAAAGAAAAGGATCGAAACGTCCGAGTTCGAAACGTCCTGGGGTCGAAACGTCCTGGGGTCGAAACGTCCTGGGGTCGAAACGTCCTGGGGTCGATAAGGGCGGAGTCCAACCGTCCGAGGTCGATGTGTAAGTCCACTTTATTTTTCAAAACTTTATACAGAATGGTGCAAAAATTACAGCTATTGCGAAAGTGTTCATAAAATGAATAATTTTTCACTGCAAAAAATCAATGCCCAAATAAATTCGCTGAAAATGTTTGCTTAAACCTAATTTATTTAATTTTTTTTTAATTTATTTTTGCTCTTGTGATTTTTGATATTATTTGTCAAGTTTTTAAAGGTGTTTAAATAACAAGTTTTTAAGAAATACATTCGCATTTTTGAGAAGGATTCTTCTTGTATTTCAAAATTCAATAACTTTATCTCTCAATCTAATAATAATTGTCTATCCGCCCAACCCCCCCGAACTCAACTCCTGTCTTCACCCATACAATGGCCACGTCTTCCGTTAATCAGGGCCTGAACGGTTACACCTACGTGGCTGACGTGAACATTACACAGACACTTAACTTAACCCATGTGAGCAGCGGCTCACTCGAGACTGAGGCAGGAGTTAGAACGCTGGTCGCTTCAATAAACCTCCAGTCAGTGATGTCTTTTTCGTAAAGGGCGGTCGGTTTATTCGTGGTTTAGCACATCTTAACTGCCAAGTACAAGAATAGCTCAGTGATTTAACGAATTTTTTGAAAGTCAATAGCTTGTATTTCTTCTTAAAATTTGATTTCAGTTTTCACCCTAAAACTGTTTGAGACTTTAAATTAACTTTTTTTTCTCTAAAATATTGCATTGAATATTAAGTTTATATAATTTAAAAAACACTGTAACCTCTGAATAAGGATTTCAAAGCGGAAATTTAAAAACACAGGATAAATTGTCTTAAAAATCTGATCAAAGTCAGAAATGCATAAGAAAGTGATGGACAAAAGAAGGCCTCTGTATTTCAGACCTAGAAATGCCATGCTTTATAGTTTTCTTGTTCTACTCAATGTAAGTTTTATGAATTTTAAAATTCATTTCAATAATTTTGATAATCATCATTAAAAATTTCTTACATTTGAAACATTACTATTAACATTTGAATTTTTTTTAAAATTAAAAACAAAGTTTTTGACTATAAATCCCTTATATATGAGATAGAACTTAAAGTATTGATTATGTTCCAACGCGACAAACATTTACAGCCTTAAACTGAGTGAACTCCTTCTGGTGTTAAAACACGAGATGTGGTTAGTGGTCATCGATTGCTGGCGTGAAGTCAAGTGACCCATAAAATGTAAACAAGAGCGACTGCTACATATAGTTTTATTTAGATAAACTAAAAATGCATTTACTTACTACGGTACGCTCGATTGATCTGAAATTTTGATACGATGCATTGTCAGGTCACACGAGTCTGTGTTCCAAATATCAGCTCGATGGCATCACGGAAAGTGTGTCATTTTTACTTTTGTTTTTCCGCCCGCCCGCCTGCCCGACAAAGAACGACAGAGAGAGAGAGAGACAGAGAGAGAGACGGCCGTGAAGTTAATATAAGGGATTTAATAAAACAAACCCGTAAAAACAAAGTTTTTGACTATTAATCCCTTATATATGAGACATCACTAAATATGTGATATACGAGATGGTGTCAAAATCCCCTGACTTACTAAAACTCTTATAGAACCCCTCGGGGAATTACCCGGCAACTTTCTCCCCTCCCCCGAGGTGAGCTAGCCGACGGGGACACCCCGAGACGGTCCCCTCTAAGAGGAGGCCGTCTGGGCAGATGGCAGCCGCACTAGTCGACCTAGTCTGCCTCTCAAGGGAGTTTCCACCCCAAAGGGTGGATGTTGAATTTTCCTACTTCGACCCGCCCTATCTACGGTGCCACCACAGCGCAGAATACGGGTCTCAATTACTGAGGACTGTCGCAGGGTAGTGGGACATAACTCGTGAATGTTAATTCTCTTTTGGGTCGAGCCGTTAGGCTCTTAGGACCCGGTTCATTTTGATCGCAAGTGAGCCTCAACAAGCGGGCATCGCCGTAGAGGTAATACTCTGCAGGTACCGTTACTTCTCCTTCCAAATCCCCGCACAGCTCGGGGCACTCTTCGAGTACGTGGGCCACCTCTCCTCCGGGTGGCCACACAGCCGACAGGCCAGTTACCCTTCTAGTGTTAAACTTGTACAAGTAGCTTCGTATGGGACAATGTTCAGTTCTCATTCTAGTTATGAGCGTCTGATTGCTACGTCCAATTTTCCACCAGGAGTCGCTTTTGCTCGGTCGCGGCATGTACTGGAATACTTTTCTGGCCGTGCTTCCAGACGCCCAGCCCTGAAGCCATTTCTCTCGGAAATGGTCCTTAAGCCACGATCTGACCCCCAGCTGGGTCATCGGGCGATCGGGTTGGGGCTGAGCTGAACCTTCTCTCGCCAACTTATCGATCCCTGTCTGAATGAGGCTCGCCACTGTGCCCAGTGATGTACTGAAGGACTACTTTTCCGCCTCGTGCTAGGATTTCACCTACTGTTTCCAAAATGACACTGACCGTTTTCGTCTCCAGAGAGGATCGATCCACAGTCTCGAGCGAAAACCGTGAGTCGGTGAAGACTACGACGGTCGGGAAAACCTTTCTTCTTAGGCTAGACGTCGGCGCACTTCCTTCAAACCCTTGCAGATCGCCTCCAGTTCGGCGTCGTGACTACTGTATGCGGCTCAGCACGGCCCTGACAGTTCGATACTGTCAGGTCCAGGTTGAGGGCATTGAATTAGTACTCCGTATCCACTTCTGCCATCCTTGAAACGTGAGCCGTCCGTGAAGACTTTTACCACGCTGTCGCCATAAGCCTCGATTGTCTTCAGAGTCACGTCTCGCTGGAGCTCGACGGGACTGGCTTTCGTCACCGCTGTATTTGCCAGTGTCAAACGTAGTTCAGGCAAGTCAAAGCTTTCATGTGGTCCTCGAGCAGGGACCAGTCGCATTCGTTCCCTGTGCTTGGGTATGGGGACTGAGTCTTCTAGTTTCGTAGACCGTATCCATGAAGGATGGTCTTTTCAGTCGGGTCCTCTTTACCCATCGGTCTTGTAGTTGGAAGCAGGGTTCGTCATGCTCCAACCTGCGGTATCGCTCTACCGTGGTCATGATTGCCTTTTCTCGCCTTATCGCCAGGGGTTCTACGTTTGACATAATTTCTACAGCGGCTGTGGGTGTCGTACGCAACGCCCCGCATACAAACCGTAGAGCTTGGTTTTGTATTCGATCCAGTCCCTCTAGAGCCGTACGGCTCGCAAAGGCCTGGACCGGGAGGCTGTAGTCAATGGCACCCCTCACACTACCGAGATAGAGAGCTCTCAGTAATCTTGCGTCCGCTCCCCAACTAGTGATAGCCAGTTTCTTCACCAGGGACAGTTTAGCTGTGGCTTTGGCGCACATATTCAGGTACATGGTTATGTAGTTGGACCTTCTGGTCCAACTTGATTCCCAAGTACGTTGGTGTCCGATCCCAATTCAATCTTTTCCCACATATCTGAAGCACCACCTCATGCTTCAGGGCATTCCGTCCATTTGTAAAAATGGAGTGGACCGTTTTCTCCGTATTGACTACTAGGCGCCATCGGTTGGCATAGTCTTCGATTCGATTCAGATCTTCCTGCAGCCGGTTGTGCAGTGTTGCTACGTCCTTTCCTGAGCTCCATATAGCCAGATAGTCAGCAAACATGACTAAAACGAAGTACGGACGTACGAAGAGATGACGACAGACAGACAAGATTTCGAAGTTAATATAAGGAATTTAAAATGAAAGACAATATAAAGGGATTTGTAAAACCCTATATATTAACTTCACCGCCATCTCTGTCTCTCTGTCTGTCTTCGGCGGGCGCTAAACAAAAGTAAAAAATGACCCACTTCCCGTAATGCGATCGAGCTGAAATTTAGTACTCGGACTTGTGTCACCTAACAATGCATCGTATCAAAATTTCAGATCGATCGAACGTACCGTAAATAAATAAATGAATTTTTAGTTTATCTATATAAAAACTATATGTAGCAGTCGCTATTGTTTACATTTTATGGATCACTTGATTTCACACCAGCCATCGGTGAACACATCTCGTGTTTTTAACCAGGTGGAATTGACCCAGTTTCAGGCTGTAAATGTTTGTCGCATTGGAACATAATCAATACTTTAAGTTCTGTCTCATATATAAGGGATTTATAGTCAAATACTTTGTTTTTAAGGGTTGTTTTTATTACAATTTAACACTGTTATTTTTTCACTCTTGATGTTTTTTGCTCTGACCCTATTTAAAACTTGTCAAAACTTTCGTTAAGGGGCCGTCCATTAAGTACGTCACGTTATTTTTGATCATTTTTAACATCCCCTACCCCCTGTCACAAACTGCCACAAATCTCGAACACACCTAAAGTACGTCACTCTTTCGAACAAAAATGTGGTTTTTTATTAACAGAATAATAAAATTAATATAAAACACCGTGACGTCACACATGGCCGGGACCCCCCTCCTCTCTGTCACACACTGTCACACTTTTCTTACACCCCCCCCCTTCTGGAGCGTGACGTACTTTGTGGACGGCCCCTAACAATATTTTTTTTGTCATTTATGCATAACAAAATTATATAAATTGCATACCAAGAGAATGATTTCCTGGCCTCCTAGTTCCCATTTTAAAGAAGCTCAGAGATTATAATCCTGATAGGCTGCTTCTGTTATTCACAATATGTCTATTCTCCAGTATCACCTAACGTGGTTTGGTCTTCAAGTCACTAAAATTTGATTCCTATACATTTTAAAGAAAAAAAACAACCATGCATTGCATGAACTGGCGACTATGCGTTATCTACTCTCATTGCGCACCGAAATGTGCATTCATCATCTACTTCCCACATTGTGCGTTTGATACCATATTCACAAAATACACATATACACAAATACACACACACACATACAAAACATATACACACAGTTTGTCCTTTGAATGACATCCCATGAGTATGTCAGATTTAGCCCCAAACATTCCCCAGACAGTCAATAATAATACAATAAATGCCCTACACATACTTGAAGACTCCGGACAAATGACACTACGTGAGAGAATTTGAAAACAAAGTAAATATAATGTTAAAATAAATACATTACTATTCAAGTTAATAGAAACGTTTAAAAATGCAGTTCACGTTTATAGCAGGTATTCACTGCTATGGCATTTCGGCACTCATATTGGCATTAAGGCTAATGACGTCACCGGCTATTTGCTATGTAAGTGTCTTGATGTTTATATTCACAACACTGAGTGAAGACCTTTTGGGCAATTCTGTAGTAAAACATGGTATACTAACAGTTTCTGCCGACAGTCGAGTCACAGTTTTTGAGCACGTTCAACAACCAGCCCCAGGACGGATGCACTTTTGATTGGGAATGTCCTCAAGATAGCTGCTGCATGGCCGACATTCGCACCATTAACCGCGTATTGAGGCGCTGTGACCGAAGTGTGGGTCCGTCGTGTAAGTTAAAATCACGTTTTCTACCCGACCATATTTCAGTTTTATTAGTTCATCAATTGCGATATTTATCAATAGAACACTTTATTAACATCCATTCCGTTGATTTAAGACTTAATTTGATCGAACGAACGCATTTCAGTTGATATTTTACCAGGTCCTTTTTCACCCGACAGCTGTCTGCGGCCGTCCACGTCACTGTATCTCGAGTCTCAACGCGGGGTGTGGACCGTACCAGGGGATTTCAGTGTCAGAACTTTAACCCCAACCCACCCCTCCCGTTCTTCGGGGAGTGTAGAGGTAAACAACATTAGTTCATTTTATCATTGAAATATTTCTTAATACGGAGAGTGTAGAAGTACAAAACATTATTCATTTTATCATCGAATTATTTCATACTACAGAGAGTGTAGAGGTAATCAAAATTATTTCATTTTATCACTGAAATATTTCATACTACGGAGAGTGTATAGGTAAACAAAATTATTTTCATTTTGTCATTGAAATATTTTTATTAGAAATGAATTGTTGCATTGATTTGAAATAGCTCGTAGGGATTGATTGGATCATGAATGATACGGAAATTCACGAGCTAAGCAAACGATGGTGTCATGCGATTTGACTAATATGGAGTACGATGCGTATTCTTAGTGCAGCTTAATTATGCGTATTGCGAAAAAATTATATTTGCTGTTTAATTATGGCCATTGTCTCTAGAACACATGTTTTGAAATAAAGTTGTATTCTTGATTTTTTCAATATCTCGACAAGTGAAGTGAAGTTTGAGATATTACGGTGAGCACGCCTACACGTTTTACTAAGAAATATTGAGTTT